>WTXE01000172.1:0-62916 GCA_022496225.1 Russula aff. rugulosa BPL654 | reverse complement strand
TGCAGATCTTGATCAGTTCCACAGCCCCGTTATGATAGCAACCTTTGCGCTTCTTGTTCACAGACTCAATAAACTGCTGTACGGATGGGTCGAGTTTCATAGCGGGTACCGACCGCAGAAGTACTGGTGGGAAGCAGGGGGTGGCGAGCGGGCGGTCTCATTGTCCAGGGGATGAGACGGCTCTCATGATCATGACAAGTGTGAGAAAGCGCTACTTGTTCCACAAACGGACAAAACCTAGGATCCCTACAATGTGTGATTCGTAATTTGGACCTTTATCGCCCCGCTCTTCGGATCCGCACTCGTCTCAAACGCTCTCACAGCATCCTCAATCGTAAACCGATGCGTGACCAACTTCCTCACATCGCCCAACACGCCCGCCTCCAAAAGCCTAATAGCCCTCGGCCACGTATTCGCATACCGATACTGGAACCTGACATCGACCTCCCTCGTCGACATCCGCATAAAAGGAAACTGCATCTCGCTCTTCCCAACCCCTACCACGAACACCGTCCCGCCAAATCTGACAGCTTCGATCGCGGCTCCGATCGAGGACTCCGCCCCGTGCATTCGAGCGCGACGTCTGGCTCCGTGCCCCCATCGCATCTACGATCCGCGCGGCGAGAGCCTCTCTTGCTTCGTCGCGCGCTACGAGTAGCGTTCGCGCACGCGGGGGTTCACCCGATGATGAGGAGGAAGAGGCGGAAGAAATGAGCGACTCTGCAAACGCAAGTCGCCCAGCGTCGAGGTCTGTAATGACAAGCGGATACGCGCCAGCCGCGCGCGCACAGATTAACGTCGCGAGGCCGATCGGTCCCGCGCCACAGATGAGCGCCGCGTCGCCCAAGCGCAGATTTGCGCGTTCTACGGCTGCCAGTGCGACTGAGAGTGGTTCGAGCAGTGCTCCGTCTTCAAAAGAAAGGGACGGCGGGAGCTTGTGGCACCACAATGCCGGATGCGCGATATAGCGACGGAGGAGACCGGGGACGGGGGGAGTAGAACGGAAGAGCACGCGCTCGCAGCCGTTGTAGCGGCCTCTGAGACACGGCGCGCAGGTGTGGCAGGGGATACCGGGCTCGATCGCGACGTTGTCGCCCGGCTTTAGATGCGTTACGGACGGATGGACGGCAATGACCTATAATATGTAGCGCAAATGGGCGATATGGATAAGTCGAAGTCATGCGAGCTACCTCTCCAGCGGACTCATGACCAAGAATGTGTTTGTCGTCCACTACCATCGGCCCTATGCGCCCAGCATGCCAGAAATGCACGTCTGAACTGCACAGGCGTGCAAAATCGGTGGTCAGCATCCAGCCTTGCAATTGCTTGCAACTTGGCACTGACCCGCAGATCCCAGTGCTTCGTATTTCCACTACCACCTCTCCCTCAGCTGGGACAGCACCCGATTGGATGTCTGCGGAAGAAGGGTCTGCTTCATCGATCCACAGGTTGTGCTGTGGGTCGGTGTATACACCGATGTTGGGCTTCAGGTTGAGAAGTGAGGACATCGATGAGAGTCGGAACCAAAGATACAGCAACATAAACCCGTAATATATTACGTTGCTACTACACACCGGGCCGAGAGCCGCGAGAACAGTCAATACAATTAATAATCACTTGCATTAAGTACTTAATACCCAGCAGCATACACATAACTCTCCACTCCCGTCAGATTGACGTTCATCTGGGAGTCCAGAAACAAATTAGCCCGTCTAGCCGACACCCCGACAGAAGGGAGACTAACCTTTCGAGGACATTCCGCCGTGACGCGATTACAACCCCAGCATTTGATCTCCTCCAATTTAGGACAGCCATCCATGATCGCTTTTATTGCAAAATTATCAACGGCCCTATTCCACCCTACATCGAGCATGCGCAACTCCCGTGCGCTCGAAATCTTTTCCAAAGCTTCGGCCGTGGTCTCGCGCCATGAGTTGATGCTTAACATCGACAGCGTGGACCCGCGCAGTCCAGTAGCGCTGGCAGAGCTTGGGCACCAACGTTGGGCGCACGAGCGATGCTCAGCGTAGTCAGAACAGAAGGCTGCCATGTACGGAAGAACATAGCAACACCCTCGTCGGTGAGCGCAGGAAGGTTGTCCAGCCTAAGCGAGATGAGATTCGGCGCATATTCCTGTAAGCCGCACTTGAGAAAATCATCCCCGAGTTCATCATGGTTAGACAAATCTAGGTGCGTCAATCGTGTGCCGCATTTCTCGAGTAGCGCAATCAACCCGTCCTCGGAGCAGGAAGTACTCGGAGAAGATAGGTCGAGTTGTTCCAATCGTCGGAGGGAGGAGATATAGGGGAGGAACGCGTCGTCAAGCTTTCCAATCTCCTTCAAGCGCAGTTCTGTTATATTTGGACAACCGGAAGCCAGCGCCGACATGCACTCGAGGTCGAATCGAGGGCTCTGATGAAGTAGGAGAGCTTCTAATTGAGGATGAGATTGGAAAAAGTAAACCCAGGCAGGCGCGCGAACGAGGAAAGGTCCGAGAAGCTCTAGACGTACGAGCGAAGGGAGAGACGTGGACCAGCCGTTGAGAACTACGTCATCGAGATGGCCGCAGAAATCAATACGGAGGGAAGTCAGGTTTGGGTTTAATAGGGAAAGGGTAATCAGTGCAGGTGGTTCGAGCTTGGTGCCGTCATAGACATTGAGACTTGTGTTCTTCACGTCATAGAAGAGGGTGGCATTTTCGGGCGTCCTGCATATTTTCGTCGAGAGCCAGAATGGATCAGAAGTTGTATAATCTTACAAGGATCGGTTTCGGCAAAGGACACGGATAATCTTGTCGAGGTTGACAGACCCGATATCCCCAAATGCCTCTACGTCATTAATATGTTTGGAAATGATCTAAAAACATGAGGGACCGGTAAGAAATGGAGCAAAGATAGATATAATCATACACACCTTGATGCAAAGGGAGACAAGGGTTGGGAACTTCCTCTCCTGGTATTTTAGGTCACTCCGCCTTTCAGCAGCCGACTTGCGCTTGCGAGGGGCCATCGGCTTCTTAAATGGATTAGTTCCAGATTCCTTGGCGCAGGAGTGGCAAAGGTTCCCCGGTGGAGGGTCAGCGGCCACCGTGTATTTAGTCTTCACAAATCGTAATTAATAGTATGCTCGCCACAAACCACTGACGAACGCACCACGGTGAACTGCTTCGAGCATTTGGCACACTTCTCCAAGCTTCCAATAGACAGCTTCGCATTTGCCGACTTGCCTTTCCAGAGAGACTTCGACAAGGCGGTATACTCGTCTTCATAGTCGTCGTCATCGTCATCCTTACGCTTTTTCGCTCTTTTTTTTGCGGGCATTTTCTGCTTCTCCGAAGCCACCTTTGATGCCTTACGCTTTCTTCCAATCTGGACCTCATCTTCGCTGTCAAGGTGATCGGAATCGGGAGCAACCTCAGTGTCCAATGTTAGACGAGGTTCTGAGGTAAGGGGCAGTAAGGATACACACATTTCCCGTGGGCGCGTTAGGCCCACCATCTTGTTCTGCGGCATTAATAGGATCATGATTTCCACCAGCTGACGCGTTACTAGGGCCCGTCTCAGCTTGCTGCTGTTGTTGCTGCCCTCGACGACGGATGAAAGCATGGTCAATGCCTGATTCCTAGCGAGAGGTGAGCACGAGTATGGTCCAGATCTCGAGAATACAGACTCTAAGAAATTCTGTGAGGGCTGATGTTGGCCCGCGGACGTTGTTTCTCATTCTGAGTCACAGACAAGAGAAGGGGTTTGGGTTAGGGAAGCGTCGCGACGCGTGCAAAACGCGACTCCTTAATTGGAACCGTCCAAATACATCCAAACATCAGCCAGATGAGAAAATAACGGACCGATGCATATATACTGTACCATCCAGACACTCATCAGACGCTCAACGTCAAGTGGCTGCAATTGCCCACTGTTCTCCTCTCCTACATGACATGACATTACGGGGTCATGACCGCCACCTGATAAAAGTCAGAAGGACAGCTTTGACTTGGTGGCTGGAAAGCCCATCCACCATTAACCTGCTTAGCCGTCTACTTATCTGTTTACTGACGTGACAGCCTCCCGGCAAATGACATGGGCTGGTTTCTGGCCCCGGTTCCCTATTTTAAAGTTTTATCGAAGCGCATGTCCTGTACGTGCTCGTGGTCCCAGACTCATAAAATGAAGAAAATAAAGACATTCGGTGGCGGTTCTCGTGCTCATGATAACTTATCTGTCCCCCCA
Source organism: Russula aff. rugulosa BPL654 (assembly GCA_022496225.1). Classification (NCBI taxonomy): domain Eukaryota; kingdom Fungi; phylum Basidiomycota; class Agaricomycetes; order Russulales; family Russulaceae; genus Russula; species Russula aff. rugulosa BPL654. The sequence continues at coordinate 58,690 of WTXE01000172.1, read as the reverse complement.
AGACGGCGACTTCGCCGTCGTGACAATACGTACATATTGCACACATGATCTCTCCAAACGCTTCTATTTATTTCACCTCATTATGTTGCGTCCCCTCCCTCCTTCGAGCTTCCCTTTGACCTTATCCTGTCCGGAACATTTTGGTGGCTGAAGGCGCAAACCTCCTATTCACTCTTGAAAAAGCATACAGGAAAGAGGTGGGCACTGCAAGCATGCCCCTCCAAGGTCCTTCGTCTATACTTCGTTGACTGCAAGGATCCTCTTCTGATTCCTCCCGCGCGCACGTATGCATGTTTATCTGGTTCTTCCCACTAGAAGGTTATAAGAAGCACGCGACATTGAGAGATTAGCTGAAGTGCGAGTTCCGGTTATCCTCTTGTCATGACGCCTAGAAAGGAAGTGCGCCTTCTTGTTCAGTACAGCGGGCTTCGTGGTGGCATGCGGGGTAGATATCAGCAATTGTAACCCGCAATCCTGTATCACAGTAGCTTAATCGTTCCAGAGAACGGTCATGTTCAGTTGGATAGGGGAGCAAAGGATGATTGTATGAAAAGTCTGCCCGAAATAGAGAGAATAGTGTTACACAGTAGAGCGGTAGAAAACAGGAGGAAAAAAGGGGGGAGGGGGCGTGTATGTAATGCAAAGCAAAGAACTGCGATAGATGTAAAAAAAAAAGACGGGGCGAGAACAGGAGGGAAATCTCAGAGTGTGAATCCAGTCGAGAATCACTGGGAAGAAGCGGTCGGCGACCCTATCTTCGAAGAACGTGCTGCTGGGGCAGCCGGGTTGGGTGATTGAGCCCCGCCAGAAGGGGGGGAGGCGTGCCGTAGGATGACCAAAAGGCCGTCCGAGTGCGCAGAGAAGATAGCATCAACGACCACCTCGACTTCCGAATTGTTTGTCGTGGGAAGCGGACGATGAGGCCTTAAGCGTGGCACAGGTGCGGCAGTATGTGGGGCCCGCGGCGTAAGATGCGGAACTCCCGCACTGCCCGAAGCAGCAGTGTGCCCGGAGCGTGATTGCGGTTGTGGAGGTTCTGGCTCCATTCGCTCGCTACGACGGAGACGTAGAAATGAGTTATAGAACTAGCTTGCCAAGAAGGCGATCGGATAAAATGACGTACACAGAATCTCGGCCGCGCGGAAACAACTGGAACTTGCCAGAACCAAAGCCGCCGTCGCTTGGCTGCCCGCGCTCGTTCACGCCCCAGCCTTTGACGGCGTCGATCCAGCTACGTACAAGCGTTTCGTCTCTCTTGGCTACGAAATCGAAGAAGGGCCGGCCCATGATTTGAGTTGTGGATAAGAAACAGTCGTTGGAGCAATAGATAATCGGGGAAGACATCGAGAATCGGTCGAGGATAAGTGCAGTGCGTATGGACTGCCTTGGGAGGGGATCGAAAGTAATAACACCGTCTGGGCCGATCCTGCTTCCCCCAGGGCGTGTACTGGTAGGTGACGGCGTCTCCTTATCAGATGCCTGTCTACTGGTCGACGACTCGCTGGCTAAATCGCCCGGTGCCGAATCCATTTCTGACGGAAACCCCGGCGAATCATAGCCTTGAATGGGGCTGGGCGGTATTGGGGATGGGTCACCCCAGCGCTGAAAAGGTATATCAGTACAAATATCTAAGAGGGAAGGGCGGGAGAGGTGGAGCGCACTTGAAACTTGAAATTGGCCGCCGAGGGCGTGATTATAGTGACTTCTTGAGCAGTTGAGGCGTTGTGCATCGCCTTTGGGCCCATTATGGCAGAGGAGACGCTGCCGACGAGGACGTTCCATGCGACCGTTCGCGACTAAAAGGATGTGTTGATCACAATATAAGCCGAAACTTAGTGTTTCTCACAATGGCACATAGGATGTAGCCCTTATATGGGTCCTTGTGTTTCAGACGAAAGTATGCGAGCACGGCGGCCTTGTCCTGGCTGATAGTCGTACTGGGCATGAAGGTAAGCAAACGGGCTACGGTGCAACGATGAAACAGACTAGTGAAGGCTTTTGACATCGCGAAATTCATCGGGATGTACGAGGTCAAAGGAGGGAGTGCCGACGAGCTCATGAGGTTCGTAACCTGTCTGTACTTGAGTGGATTTCCTGGAGGGGGAATTGTGAGGCTCACCAAGAAGTTCACTGACGGACTCTGTCAGAAAAACCCAACGGGCCTGCCAGTGCAAGGGAGAGGTGAGTGAATTGTGGAGTCAGGGGTGAGTTATGAAATTGAGATATACATTCTCTGAAAAGTCGATGATACCGACTAGAGAAGATGAGAAAACCGAAAGGGGAAGAGAAAGAGAAGGTATTTACTGAAAGAAACGCAGCGATCATCCTGCTGCCCCCAAACCGGCTCTCCACCCGATTCTCTAGTAATCAAAGGGGTCTCAGGCTGCCTCAGTAATTGCGCGATCTCGAGATGGCCCTCCTTCGATGCTAAGTCCCATGCCGTCTTTCCCTCCGTGTTCTTACCGTCCAGTAACGCACCGTTCTTGAGCAAGACTTGCGCAACTTCAAGGTGACCATAAAAAGCCGCCAGGTGTAGCGCAGTCTCTTCATCTTCGTTTTGGATGTTGATATCAGCGTCGTTGATGAGTAACAATTCCACAACGTCTAAACGTCCCTTTTGTGAAACCATGTGTAACGGTGTCCAGGCAGAATCATTTATTGCGTCCACCCTCGCGCCGCGACCAAGGAGGACCTCTACAGTTTTGCCCTTTCCTGCCTGAGACGCGAAATGCAATGATGTCCACCTATATACATGCTCTGCGTTGACTGCCGCGCCGCGGTCGAGTAATAGCTGCGTGACAGCAACGTGCCCTTTTTCCGATGCTCCATGTAGCGGCGTCATCTCCTGCCAATCACGGTGATTCGGGTTTGCACCAGCATCCAATAGCAACCGCGTAGCCTCCAGCTTCCCGTTTCTCGACGCCGGAAACAGGGGTGTCTCTTGGTCTTCGTCCTCCGCGCCCGGATCTAACGGATCCACTTCTCGATGGATTAGCCAGCGCATGAACTCGGGGTCTCCGTGTTGCGCTGCTATGTGTAACGCAGTCTGACCGTCCTCGTATCGCGGATTAATGTCGACTATCTCTTGGTGTCCCCTTGCCCACGCCATGTCTAGGAAGGTATGATCGTCGTGATTGAGCGCAAGGATATCGGCATTGTGTTCAAGCAACAACCGCACAAGGTCTAGATGTCCCTGTTGCGCTGCGACGTGTAGCGGAGTTTCGTACATCTTGTCCCGGGCATCGATATCCGCACCACATCCAAGAAGTAACTTTGCGACCGCAACCTTTCCCTGGTCAGCTGTTAGATGTAACGGAGTCCGGAGATCCCTCTCGGGCGCGTTAAGATCCGCTCCTGCCTCAATAAGCGTGCGGGCGATGTCTGCTTGTCCCCAATACGACGCGAGATGTAATGGAGTCCACCCGTCCGTATTCTTGGCTGTCAGATCGGCGCCGCGCTCAATAAGCATGCGAGCGGCGTCTGCTTCTCCCCAATACGACGCGAGATGTAATGGAGTCTGCCCGTCCGTATTCTGGGCTGTCAGATTGGCGCCGTGCTCAATAAGCAAGCGAGCGACGTCTCCATGTCCCATTTGCAACGCGAGATGTAATGGAGCCCACCCGTCATTGTTCTGGGCTGTCAGATCGGCGCCGCGCTCAATAAGCATGCGGGCGACGTCTACTTGTCCCCAATACGACATGAGATGTAATGGAGTCTGCCCGTCCCTATTGTTGGCTCTCGGATCGGCGCCGGGCTCGATAAGCGTGGGAGAGACGTCTACTTGTCCCCAATACGACACGAGATGTAATGGAGTCTGCCCGTCCCTATCTCTGGCTCTCAGATCGGCGCCGTGCTCAATAAGCATGCGAGCGACGTCTACTCGTCCCTTCAGTGACGCGAAATGTAATGGAGTCTGACCGTCCCTATTCCGGGCTGCCAGATCCGCGCCGCGCTCTATAAGTTTGCAAGCGGCTTTCACGTGTCCGTTCGACGAGGCTAGATGCAATGGAGTCGCATTGTCGATGGAGTGTCGAGATCGCACATCCTGTGAGTGCTCGATGATGAGGAACTCTACAATATGATGTAAGCCCCAAGAAGCGGCATAGTGCAAGGAGGTTTGGGGAAGTGGTAGAGGCGTTTCGTTTCGTGTCATTCGATCCCATGTCGAAACTCCCGGGGCTGGGTCATATATCCAGTTCCAGATCGCAAGATGTGGTTTACTTGGGTCAAATAGTTGTTTCATCCCAACCTCCACATTTCGTGACACGTCCTCGAACCGTGCATGATCAACCCAGTGCTCCGCAGCGTATTCGGCGAGAGGGAAATCTTCCAGACTGTCGCTGGTAACATCATTATCCAGATGTAGCAGGATGCCCAAACAGGCTCGTGCTACAAGGGTATGCGCAGGTGTCATAGAAACATGATAACTGCGGGAAACAATGTCGGTTGCTTTGGCAAAGCGGGTGGACACCAAGAATTCCTTGACGGAAAAATGCGAGAATTGTATGACGGAGGAACCTCGGTCGTTGACAATGGCAAGTAGGGTGGAACATGTAGACAGTACGGCACTCGCTGGATCTTTCAGGCGCCAATCCTCACGATATTTCGGTATTGATCCAGCGTCGAAATCGAATGCGAGCAACTCGGCCAGTTCCTTGACGTAAAGTGGGCGGGAGGCCACTGAGACGAACTGAAACATGCGATGGGCGACTTCCCAATTTGCCCTATCGATCCCTCGCAAGGTACGCTCATATGTCTCGTCCAATGTCTCTGGTAATTCGGCCAATGCCTGCGGAATACGTGCTGGCACGCAGTCGTAAATGTGGACCGCCTGACAATCCACCCATCTGAACCTACATCATAAAAATGAGCATGAGTCATTAAGAGTTCAGGATTGACGTCATACATTCCGTTCGATTTTTCCGTGAGGACGTCGATGGCCAGTTTCCTGTGTTCTTCTTTCCACCTTTTTGTTGTATGCGTGTTAATGACCGACTTGATGTAGTCCTCGATATCCCTCTTTTGTCCACTCTCATCATGCAGTGAAATAGAGCGGAAAATTAAAGGATCGAGGACATCCTTGATATCATGTTCCGGTCGGCTAGTGACGCATGCGCGCAGATTCATAATTTGTGTTGTGACAAGTTCTTCTATGAAGCTTAGGACTTTGGCACGGGGAGATCGGACGACAGATGGGTTTGGACATTCGTCCAAAGCGTCCACGATGAGATAGACGGGGGCCAGTCCGGGGAGTTTAAGTAGGTCCTTTAAACATCCCGCAAGTGCATCGTCGCTGGGAGGACGTGAACCCTTGTCATGTTCCAAGTAGAATTTGGAAAGAATATCAAAATAGGCGTCGGATTGGTGATAAAATTGGACAAGGAAGGATGAGAGGAGTCCGCGCAATTCATTCTTTCGGTCTTCCCTAAAATCACAGTAGAAAAATGCTAAAGACGCGAGGCCAGCTTTCTGCATGGCTCGGATGTCTTCGATGATTGCGGAGCTGACGAACACGATAAGTTCCCGAGATGGAAATACAAAATTTTCACGTACCAAAAGACGCTTTTTCCAGCGCCAGCTGCGAAACCAAAATATATATTTAGTCTTTGTCGAACCGCAAAAGCTGGGGATTAACAGACGTTTCCCATGGACCCATAAAAGTGAACTCGGGACTTCGGACGTTTTCCATTCTGAAAACGTGTCGCCCTGAATGAACCACTCTGCAGTCCCGCGGTGGTGTGATTCGCAGGCAGCGTGATGGTTCTTCCAGGAATCAGGTGGCGATAGCCACCCGAAAATATCTTTCTGTAAGCTGTCACCTGTTGGAAAATCTCGGTGATCCCAGTCAGCTACCATAACATCAAAAAAAGGCTCACGCTTCGCCTTATTCAAATCACTCGCGACTTGATGCATAATTTCTGATGCTCAGTCAGATACACAATCACTTGATTGTGGTCTGAAAAACATACCAAGGGATTCCTTAAGATTGTCAACCGATACCTCACCGCCTACAGGGAAATATCTTCAACACCCAGCGGGCGGCAAGCTTGGTGGATTTGCTCACCGTCCATTACCACCTTCGTATTCTCGATAAGACCATGGACGATCTTGAGGATCGGTGCTACGGTTTGCCGAGCCTCGTCCTTCGTCAATCGACCCAGCCTCTGGACTATCGCCTCTATTTTCTTCTCGCCAACAAGCTTCCGAACAAGTTTTTCTTCACTCATAAGTCAAGTAATAGATCCCCTCACCGATGATGCACTCACTGAGTTTTCCCTGCTTTGTCTCTTTGGTCGTCAACGCGAGTGTAGAGAGCAGCTCCACGAGTATCTTGATAATCATCTCATTCAAGGCTTCTGTTGGAGGGATCTCGGTATAGATCTCGAGGAGATTGAGGAAGTGCCCGATGGACTCGAGCAAATCGGCCAGGGCACTGTAGTCATCTATGACGCCCTTGGCCGCCTAATACAGTACGCTTAATTGTTACACCGATGCGCGCTCAGAGATTAAGATAGATACACACAGAGAGTAGAATACCGAGGCCAGTCTGTATTGCTATCACGGGCGGGAGATGCTATAGGATGAGGGTCAGAGACATTGAACACTCTGTCGGCGCCTACGGACGTACCAAGCCGACGTCCTGAAGAAAATCGGCAGCGGAGTGAAGTATATTCAAACCGATTAAGACCTTTTTGAGCGACTTCAAGACTTTGTCTTTTTCCCGGAATTCCTTGAAGTCCTGCGCTTGTTCAAGAAGAATGGCGACAACGGACTCGACAGAGTTACAATCCTGGAGGCGCTCGGCAAGAGGGTGTTCGGCCAACTCTATGTCCGTCTGCTGCTTGTAGTCTTCCAAACCGACCTCAAAGAGTACATGCAAACGTGTGGATCCGGACTGGTAACTCATGTCAAAGGTGGGGGAAGGAATGTGGGATTGGAAGGGGATGATGCTGGTTTGCCGGGAGGAAATGGTGGGGAGATAATGGGACACGGTCACAGTCACGATGGTCCGTGCACCACGACAACCACTTGTTTATCACAAACGTTCATGGGCTTATCACAGTAGATATCACAAACGTTAATGGGCTTATCACAGTCTGCCAAAACCGATGGGGCGTAATTGGTAGAAGATTGATGAGTGCGGTGTTGAGCGCTGAGCGCTCAACCCTTGGTTCAACCGCTTTCGTGGGGTCACAGTAGATGAGCCCGAGGTAGGAATGGGATATTCACAAGGCATCCCCTGCATCCCCTCTCATTCAGTGCTGACAGTGCAGATCTTACGTCTCCGAGTCAAATGCAGAGATGCCAGTGCAGGGTGGCCCCTCCGACAAGACAGAATCACAGTTCTATCGAAGGCGCCACCGATGACAAATGTGGCGACCACTATAGTACGTAATTAGGACCCCACTATCCATCCTGGCGCAGCAGTCACGGTACTCCACTGTGCCAACTTACCTCTCTGATATCTCCCCTTGGTCTTTCGCCTGAGCTTTCACCTCGTCTCCGTCTGTCATCTTTATCCTAATAATATAGATTCTTGTATTAACTGTCAGGTATTCTCGCGCGTTTGCCTTTATATGCTACCTTCAAGTTTCCTTCGTTCCGCTTGCACGAGCGAGAACTTTTAACAGGCGAAGAATAGACGCGAAGCTTGATACTATACGTATCTCTCCATATCGTCGCCCGCCATCACGGTGATACACAACTCAGGCTGTATATTGTCTAGTATGACTTCGGGATTTCCGAATTGCGTAAGGGAGCTTTCAATGACACCTGCACCATTAACGGCCGTACATACACCGTAGACCTCGCTCGGTGCTCATTTTATATCGGCTTCGGAGAGTGCAACGCCCGCGGCCCTCCACCCCATTCCCCATTCACCCCTCCCCCCCCACCCACACCACCCTAGCGGGCAAGCGTCACACCACCTAGTCATACATAGAGCGTGTACCGGCGTGACCGCCTCTTTGTCCATAGTTACATGCTACACGCGTGTGGAATACAAATTCGAAAAAAAAAATTGGGCGCTGTACGAAGCACTGCCTGATCTGCATTGCTAGTCGAGGGAAAGCGGATACCTCAGGTGCGCTGGGTGAGGAAGGGAGGACAGGTGTACGAGATGAGGAAGGGCGATGGGATGCTGGTGATGAGATTGGGTGATAGAAGAGGGGATTGGATGACGACATGGGGTTATGAGGCCGCAAGTGATATGTTGGCCATGAACTGGGAAGGTGGGAAGTGGAGATACGCATCAAGTACATATCTCCAGGCATCATGGGTTACTTCTGGCGGTCAAGAGTCCGGAAATGAAACAATCGATTAGGCTATAACCTCATCAAAACTTCCCAATCCTTAATGACATTTGATCTTGATGTGTATACGGATAAATGGGGAATCCAATAGTTCGAAGATCGGGGCTCTCCAGTCCTTAATATCCCCAACCACTTTCAGTTGAGATTCTGGATGCACCATGCGAGACCAGGAGAGGGGAAGCGGAGGGATACATTCCCTGACGATGGCTTCGCCCTCGAGGTACCCGATGATGTCTGGAAGTATGTCAGATAGGGAAAGAAGATGATGGCAGGGCACGAGCCTTTGAAAATGAGAGTATCGTTCATCTTCCAGACGTTGTCAAAAGTCCGCCGCTTCTTGCCAAGCTCTAGAAATACTCGGCGCTCATTATTAGTAAGGACATAAATCGTGCCCTGATAGTCCTCAGTCGGCTGGGTCTTAAACGTGTCCACAGATGCCGTCGGAAATATAGGGAGACCATCATAGAAGTGGGGGTTCTGCGCTAGAGTGAGATACTTCTTATCTCTGGGGTCCTTAGGTTTTTGGGCTTAGGCGCGAAATGACTGAAGATCCAAAGGATATCTGGCAGCTCCGAAGTGCCGATGAGCGCCTCTGACACAGAGATCAGAGACAAGTGCCATGCTGATATAAGTCACCGCTCACGTTCCACAATGGTGGGGCTCTTATCAGAAGGGGATTGGAGAATATGAAAGTGGACGATCCTCAATGTTTTGTCTAGAGTTCTAGTTTTGGGAGGGCGAATTATCAGCGTGGAATTGGACAGAAATATCATGTGCAAGTACACATACAATCCACTCTTTTTTCCTATTCTCCTCGTCCCTTTTCTTTGCATCATTCATGCGACTCTTGACGGCCGAGTGGTTTCTATTGTTACCATTCGATCAGGAACACGGACCCTTGATACTGCAAATGATGTTCATTCACTTGGGGTGAAAGTCCCTCTCATACTCATGTAATTTGCGAATCGCCATGTCAAATTGGAGACCTGTTGGTCCAAGCGTCTTCTTGTGTGAGTTGACAGCATGCGCAAGGGCCGTATCGCAGGCCTCGAGCACACTGACAGGAACATCAGAGTGGGATAAGAATGTCATAATCCGGGGTAACTACTGTACCTCTGAAGCCTAGTGTCTTGATCGGGAGATTGATGCGAGGCAGTAGAGAAGGCCCGGCAAATCTTGATTAGCTCTATAGCCTGGTACTGGTATGCCCTCCCATCTTCATTGACGGCCCTACAAAACGACGTTTTGTCGAAGACCATAGCGGGAACTGACCGCAGCAGGGGAAATGATCGAATGATCAATCACTGGCAAGCCCGCGTTCCTACGCATTGCGTTTCCACGAGGCAGAAGACAGGTACAGGAAGACAGCGGACGGATATTGCCGGAATCTGACATCATCAGCCGCCCACGCACGCCTCGGCTGCTTCCGAAGTTGTAATCCAATCCAACCACTTGAAAAGGACTCAGGTCACTCAGCGAACCAATCGAAACCAAATGAACCTAACAATGCATCTGAAAGACCTTCAAGTTACCAATGAATTTCACGATCATACGCGCTCCAACTAAGAGTCTAGGACCAGCCCTCCATCCCCGGCTTTCCGAGATTTCTTTGTTTTATTTCTCACTGACACTGGTGACTACTCCATAGGTTAGCGACTTGCTGCTAGGCACTCATCCCACAGATCCGCATCACATGGACCCATGTGACTTGGCGCCAATCCAATGGTCCAGTATGATCGAAGCGAAAGGAGCAGCCCTGCCTCTGAGTTAAAATCGATGCTAATTGACCGATGTGATAATTTTTGGTGTGGCTGCCTTTGATGGCCTTGAGAATTATGGAACCGTCAAACCACTTAGGGTGGCTGACTCCACGTCAAACGCACCCGCAAGCTTAGCTCGACCATGGGAGATGCGGTGGTTCGAAACATGTCAGTCGGTACTACTGATGGCAAAAGCTATTTATCTAGGTTACGAACAGAGCTTGAAAACGAAAACGAGTATAGGAATGGCAAAAGGAGGCTTAGAGGTTTTTGGTGATGGCGATGGAAAAGTCGGAGAAGTAGGCCTTCTGATCCCGTGGAGACGCCCATTCAGCTGTGTGACCTACACATGTAGAAAGGCGTGTTTAGTTGAATGCGATGCATAGCAATGAAAACGCACCACCAAAGAACGTTTGTATATGCATACCACGGATACGGCCAGCCTCGCTCGAACGGAGCACAAGACCGGAGACGTTTATCTTGCTCTGGCCATTAACAAAGAGTTCTAGCTCGCCATTTTCTTGACCCGCATCGTTGAGGCACATGCGCTGCGTTACGGTTGTCCATTCACCAGGCTGGAAGGAAAATGAGCCGCGCCCCACGGATGTGCCGTAGGTAGGATTGTCCCTAGAGTAGGGTGGAACATGACACAGGGCTTGATTTGCTGAGAAGCTGGGCGGTAGGTAGGTGTACATCTCGCCTGCACCTCCTGTTCGCCACATTAATCTCGATGACCAGCCGCGCTCGTCATGGCGGCCGCCGGACGACGTAGTCGCGACCTCGTCATTGTCTCCACCGTCTTGGGCCTTATGAGCGACAATGTCATCGAGACTAGATAAAAGATAAAGACCCACAGAGACCAGGAAGCTTCCCGCCCTTGTTGAACTGGAAGCCATGTTCAAACATCACAGAGTATCCGAATGTGACCTCCTTGGCAGTGGTCAAATCCACGCTCTGCGGGCCAGGAGCATAGAATGAGAAACCGCCCTTTGTTTGGCTATGCGAATGACAGCCTTTTGGGAAAATGGCCAACATCGCCGGCCTGGAGTTGGGTTCCGGGGACGTGACCGTGTCGTGTGTGAGGGCATTGTTATCCTTAGTAGGCCGGAATGTTGTGTTCGAGATTGGCAACGCATCACTGGCACTCAGGAGCGTGGTCCACGACTGCAAACCCCTACCAAGAGGAAAGATAGCATTGGTCGACGATGGTTTCGAACTGGTTTCGGAGTTCTGAGTCTGACTCGGCGTCATAGAGAGCGACATGGATGGCATAAGTCACACTAAGAAGACTCTGAGTATCATCATTGAGAGCATGTATGTTCGGCTTACACTGATAATGGCTGGGAATCATAACACAAATACGGACAATGAGCTTGCAGGAGTCGAACAGGGACAGCACGACTTATTACGTCACGTAGGATGGCCAGCGGAGACCGGGAGTTACCATCATCGGAGGTTGCCAAACGTGCGAAAAAAAGACATCAGATATGTGCATCATGGACAGTGCAGAGAAGAAGGTGTATCATCATTGACACTGGCAGGATGAAACGAATTCAAGGGTAAATCGATATCACTGGCATGATGGCCCAGGCACAGGGACACACATGGCAAGCGGCCGCATGCCGGGAATATGCGGGAATACTGTATCCTATCATAGCCAGCCGTAAGCGGCGTATAGGTGGCCTCGGTGGTAATCAACCACAAGGAAAATGTCTCAAATACCTTTACAGAATATATTGGCAGAAGATCTATAGAAACCACTTATGAGTTTAACTCACTCTAACACGTACTGTTGCAACCGGACATGTATATCGACTCGGACACGAATAATTAAGCGCTCAAGTTGAACATTGCGTCACGTGAGAACGTAATGGTTTTTTGCATTGCTTGCTTGACTGTACAACGTCCAGAATCAAACCAGCACGGAAGGTCTCGCTCTTGTCAGAGGCACGCGGGCACGCGAGTAGAATAAGAATCAAAACACTCTATTCCAGTTCCAGTGCACATCGCACTATAGACTAACAAGGGGCCTAGGATGATGAACCGGGAACTGTCAGGGGCGCGAGGTATACGATGCAGCGCGTGTGCGGTCGCGCGCGACATATGCGATTGATAAGATAATGGCGACAAGAATCGTTGTGCCGGTGGAGTCAAGATACCGACCGCAGCAGCGCGAGCTCGGCTCTAGCGCGGCCGCGGTCGCGTTCCCTCCGATCCCTCCGCGGCGGCCCGTGAATCCACCACGTCTTCCGCAGCCACGTGCGGAGGAGTGCATTCAAGCGAATCCTGTGAATTAATGTCTGTGCTATGCTCCGATAACAGTTGTGCAGCCTCCAGTTTTCCCTTTCGCGACGCTAGTGAAAGCGGGGTCTCCTGGTCTTTGTTCCGCGCATTCAGGTTCGCACCTTGACTGATCAGAAGGCGCACGATCTCGGGGTCTCCGTGCTCCGCTGCAAAGTGTAACGGGGTCCAGTCCATCTCGTCCTGGGGATTCACCTTCGCTCTACGTTCGATGAGTAACTGTGAGACTGCGAGCTCTCCCCGGCCCGCTGCTAGATGTAACGGAGTCCGGAGATTCTTCTCCTGTGCGTGAGGATCCGCGCTTTGGTCGAGTAACAAATGGACGACGTCGTAGTGTCCATTCTCCGCTGCCACGTGCAGAGGAGTGCGTCCAAGAGAATCCTGGGAATTAATGTCTGTGCTGTCACACTCTGATAACAGTCGTACAGCCTCCAGTTTTCCCTTTCGCGATGCCAGGAAAAGTGGGGTCTCCTGGTCTTCGCTCCGCGCATCCGGGTTTGCATCGTGATTGATCAGAAAGCGCAGGATCTCAAGGTCACCATGTTCCGATGCGAAGTGTAATGGGGTCCGGTTCTTCTCGTCCCGGTGATCCAACCTCGCACCACGTTCATAGAGTAACTGTGAGACTGCGAGCTCTCCCCGGTCCGCTGCTAGATGCAACGGAGTTCGAAGACTTCTCCCCTGTGCGTTGGCATCTGCGCCTTGATCGAGTAACAAGCGGACGACGTCGTAGTGTCCGTTTTCTGTTGCCACGTGCAGGGGAACGCATCCAAGCGAATCCTGGGAATTAATGTCCGCGCCACATTCCAACAACAGTAGTGCAGCCTCCAGTTTTCCTTTTCGCGATGCTAGGAAAAGTGGGGTCTCCTGGGTTTTGCTCCGCGCATCCCGGTTTGCACCGCGATTGATTAGAAAGCGCAGGATCTCAGGGTCTCCATATTCCGATGCAAAGTGTAATGGGGTCCGATCCATCTCGTCCCGGAGATCCAACCTCGCACCACGTTCAACGAGTAGCTGTGAGACTGCGAGCTCTCCCCGACCCGCTGCTATATGCAACGGAGTTCGAAGACATCCGCCCTGTGCGTTGGCATCTGCGCCACGATCGAGTAACAAGCGGACGATGTCGGCGTGACCATTATCCAATGCTTCGTGCATCGGAGTCTGACCACAGAAATCCCGGTGACCCACGCGTGCGCCATGCTTCAATAACAGTTGGGCCGCCCCGCGTCTTCCTCTTCTCGATGCCAGAGACAGTGGGATACTTTGGTCGAAGTCCTCGGCGTTTGTGTCTGCACCGCGATTGATAAGTGACTGTATGACCTCGGTGTCTCCGTATTCCGCTGCTACGTGTAACGGGGTCAGATACTCGTCATCCCGAGCTTTCACATCGGCACCGTGCTGCAATAGTAGTTGCGCGACCTTTATATGTCCCTTGTGTAACGCTGCATGTAGGGAAGTCACGTGATGACCGCCCCGAGCGTTAACGCTTTGTGGATGAGTAACAAGGAGGTGCTTCACGAGACCATAGAACCCGCAGAGAGAGGCATAGTAAAGTGGAACGGCCTCGGGCCGCGTCGGGTGTGCCTCGGACATCGGCTGTATCCGGTCACGGTCGACGTCGTATAGCCAGAGCCATGCTGCAAAATGTGGCTTTGCAGGATCAAACAGACGCTCCATTAATCCCTGGACATGCGATGACACGTCCCCGAACTGGGCATGGTCTACCCAGTACCGGGCGGCGTATAGGGCGAGGGGAGATTGAATGATGGTATTTCTGTCGATCTTGTCATCAAGTTGGAGGAGGACGCTGAGGCTTGCGTGTGCAAGGACGGTATGTGCAGGTTCTGGGAGGATGTGATAGTATGAAAGACGTTCTTCAGCCGTCGAGAGTCGCTCTGGATTTTAAGTACTCCTTTACGGAGAAATGCGAGAATTGAACTACTTGGAGGCCTCCCCTATCAACGATAGCAACGAGACTAGAACATGCGGACATCACCGCTTCTTCTGCGTTATCTGGGCGCCAGGCTGGGTTAAGCATAGGGGAGACTTCTTTGTGAACCGGATGGCAAAAATCTCTGCGAGTTCTTCAACGCGCAGAGGGCGAATAGACCGTTAGACATTGGTAGAGTCGTCGTGCATATTCTCGTTTCTCCTTATTGATGCCCAACAACGCCTTCTCGTATGTTTCGTCCAACGACGGTGGCAGGTCAGCTAGAACGCTCTGAATATCGCGCGGCAAACTGCACACAACGTGTCAACCTGGCAGACGACCCAACGGAAGCTATGTGATGACGTGAGTATCTTGGGGTATCATAAGCGCGATCTCGAGCTCGACTTACGCGCCATCCGCATTTTGGGAGAGCTTTTCAACAACCAGATTCCGGTCCTCCTCCCTCCATCTCCGCATCGTCGTGTCTGAATGGACAACAGCCTTGATGTATTCATTTATATCCCCCTTTTGCCCAGTTTCGTCATGAAGAGAGATCTGGAGATGCGTCAACGGCCCAAGCACCATTCGGATATCTATCTCCGGCCGGCTAGCCACACATAGACGTAGATTCGGAAGTCCCAAACGAACAAGTTCTTCGATGAGTTCCAGGACCTCCTCGCGTGCAGATGGTCGCGTAGAGAAGTTGGAGCACTCGTCAAGAGCATCGACAATGATAAAAATCGGGGTGTGCCTGGGCAGACTTAGCATGTCCTTCAAACATTTTAGAAGCGCGCTACAAGTAGGCTTTTCTATGCCAGTACCGCCAGCATTGTCTTCGTATAATCTGGAGAGAACCCCATAATAGGCATTCGATCCCGCAGAAAGTTGGAAAATAAGGGAGGATAGCAGGCCATAGCGGCCTTGTTTCTTGATATCATGAAATCGAAATAATAATAGGCCATTGAGGCCAATCCGGCTGTACATCTTCCCCGGATGTCCTCAATGATCGCAGAACTGGTTGAATATATTAATGACCTCATGTACATACATTGAATGCTGGATACTACGTACAGAAGTGTGCTTTTGCCTGAGCCAGCTATAGGATAAAGTCGTTAATACAGGAAGCACCCCGGCAGCTAAGGGAGACCCACGTTTCCCGTGGATCCACAAGAGAGACCCTTCGTTTTCCATCTGATGAATACCTCGTTCTCGAAAACCATGCTGCAGTTCCCTGACGGCGTGCACTCCAAAAAGTGTTGTGGTTCGTTGATGGGTTGGGTGGGGAGAGCCAACGCTGAACATCCCTTCGCAATTGAACATCTGAAATGTACCGTCAGTTTTGGTACGAATTGAGTAATGAAGCAACAAACGTCTCATATTGTTCCCTTCATTTCGAAGAATGTCTACAGCCCATTATGAGCAAGGTAACGTTTATGTCGCGATAAATACGCACCCAGATCTTGTCGAATAACGCCCATTGAAGCGCTGCTTTCTAATGAAACAGAGCCAGAGTAAAATGTCTGCCGTCACTCATGCAAGTATTGCCTACCATCCATGCGTCCATTGACATCACCCACAAGACCATGAACCGCACCCAAGGTCTGTGCAACAGCCGTGCGAACGTCTTCCTGGGTCAATCTATCCAATCTCTGGAGAGCGTCCACTATCTTTCTCTCCTCCGACAATTTCTTTATGAGCCGCTCTGTGGCACATTGAGCCACGGGCAATATATATAACAGCACACTTACTGAGCCGACCCTCCTTATATTTTTTGGTCGCCAGGGCAAGTACAGAAAGCAATTCGACCATTATTTTTACAATGAGCTCCGTCATTAGTAAAGAGGGTGAAATTGTCGTATATATCTCCAGGCGCTCGAGGAAGTTGCCCAAGCGCTCGAAGAGCTCGATGAGGTCATTGTAGCTTGACGTCCCACTGGCAGTCTGGCAACTCATTCATCACAGGGAAACTTAGACAAAGCGTAGACAAGGGACGTACAGCAAGGAGAGTATCGATCCCAGCAAATATTGCACTTCCTGGTGGAAAGGGGACCTGACAACATCAGTTGAAAAGGCTCACTAGATGACACGTGTGGCCACCGTGCCGACTGCTTCATCGAGATTCCCCGAGAGTGCATGAAGAACTCTCACTATAGGGTTGAGGGTGTTAGTCAGTCTTTGGTTGTCATTACGAGACTCATTGGAGGCGTGCGCTCGTTCTTGAAGTAGCAGCAGTAGGATACCCTCAGGAGAATCAACCTGACCGATCCGAGTTTCGACACAAAACGATTCTGAGAGAGGTCATCCAGTTGTTTGAGAGTAGTCGGCCAAGGCTGCTTCAAACATCGATCGGACATCGACATGAACTTGAAGACGACGGATTGTTCACGTTGTTTGTTGAGGGATAGACTAAGGGAAGGGGTAACAGGGGTTAAAGGGCGCGATTGACGGTATATCCAGGGTAGCCTGGGAAGGATTAATCATGCACTGACAGGTGGCGCTAGGCCGCTTTGAAGCCCTCAAGCCAGGGACGTCCGTCGGGATCATATAAGACGGTTGCCAAAGTTGCAAATAAACAGTTTATGGCATTTGGATCGTTTTAAGCCCGAATGTGATGGCCCTGTATATACGGGGTAGCATTAAAAGAAGGAGTTGCATCCCGTTGCTAAGTTACGCGGCATCCCCAATAAGCAACTTAAAGAATTGTGTGGGGTGTACGGGCCGCACCTGGATCAACTGCTGCACATTGCCCATCCGACCCTGCAACGGCACCTATACGCTACTCTCCATTTTCCGATGCGGACACTGATGCGGCATTTAGGTAGACCTCGCGCCAACTTGAACATCGATCCCACAGGCTGGGTAGAGAAGGTTACAGGCTACAAGCGAGGAGGGAGGTGCACAAGAACAATAACTCAAGGATGAAGACTAAGTGAGAGCACGAAGACAAGGTTTGATACTCACAACTTGAAGTGGGTTATGAGAATTGAACGGGATAATTTATATTGAGTTGTGCGCGTCATTTAATTATTGACAGACCGTTGTCCTACGTGTTCTAGATACTAGTTGGCTGTAATACAGTGTGAGACATGGCTCCAGAGGAAAGAAAATAATTAAGAAAAGACCTGAGATGCAGGGGAGCGCGACTCGTTGGAACCCAATTACGAGTTCCGCGACCCGTTCACGTGACACGGTTTAATCATTGTGTGGATTCCCACGGCGTCATGGCAGGTTTCAACGAACTCCGAGCAGCTCCGAGCACCATCCATGGTCCTCTGGACCTACACACCTTTAAAGCTTTAAACCTATAAAAGCACGGGGCATCGGAAAACACTAGCACACTCACATGTATCACAACACCCAATTCAAATAGCAGTGACACAATGGCTGCCGAGAAAGTCCTCCGAACCGTAACGCATCAAGTGCGTATCCCCAGGCAGCGATGGGTTACTTCTGCCTTGCCTGTCAAGAGTCCGGAAACGAAACTGTCGATTATGCTATGAAATTCCATCAAAACTTCCCAATCCTTAATGACCGTTGACCTTGATGTATACACGGATACGTGAGGAATACCATACTTCGAGAATCGGGGCTCTCCAGTCCTCAATATCCCCAACCGTGACCGCTTCCAGTTGAAACTCTGGACTGTATGCACCATGCGAGACAAGGAAAAGGGAAGGGCAGGGATACATTCCCTAACGACGGGTTCGCCCTCGAGGTATCCGATGACGTCTAGAACAATGTCAGTTGGGAAAGGAGGATGGTGGCAGGGCAAAAGCCTTTGAAAATGTGAGTATTGTTTGTCTTCCAGACGTTGTCAAAAGCCCACTGCTTCTCGCGAAGCTCTAAAAATACTCGGCGCTCATTATTAGTGAGGACATAAATTGTGCCCGATAGTTCACAGTCGCTGGGTTTTTTCTTAATTGAAGCGGCTCCGAAGTGCCAATGAGCAGCTCTTTTCATGACCACTGCATCCTCGGGAGGCAGACGTGATTCGAGGGGATCAGGGCAAGTCCTGTGGTCCCTTGCCTTCTGTTTCCTTATCCGGATGTCTTTATTCCAAGAATGTCATTGACGATCTTCCCCGCCAGTTAGGCTCAAATCAGAAGCAGCGAACATTCTTTGCGGCCGGCACCGAGCGGTGGAGAATTAATCTAGTTACCGACAACAGCGAACTCGTCTCCAACGCAATCGCTGACTGGTGCTCCGCCGTATCGAGTTTGATCGTTCAGAAGATAAAAAACCTGGCTCGTACCGCACCGCCGATCTACCGTCTGTGACGAAAGAAACCTCTGCCCGCGTGCCTAGGTCAAGGCATACAATACTTGCGAGCCACCCTTTGTGACAAACTTCAGCGTATGGTCTTATCCGCATTATCAATTCTCACCGCGTCCTCACGTCAATCTGACCCGATACCGGCACCACAATTCTCGTAATTGCCTCATATTTTTAGTCTCTTTCTCACACACGGATCGGCGGCAGATAGGGGGTCCTTAATCAACAGGAAGGAAATCAGAATCTTCCAATGGAAGAGCCGGCGCGAGCACCACGCCTCTACAATAGCGCCATTCAAACGCCGACTTGGGGCACACCAGGGACATCCACTCCCCACTCCGATACACCCACGTTTCACGACAACGAGCGCAATCACACCGTCACCCGAACTCCCGACGAAACAACAATTCGAACAATTGTTAGGTGCGATTACAAGTACAACAAACACCCTTGCAACGGCCGCAATGCCCAGTGCCCACCCCTCGCGAATGAGACTCCCATATCTTGGCACACCTCTCCATCAATCTGACCGCAGTCGGGCGGCGCTGTCACGGCCAGCTCGGGCCCTGTCCTTGCCACCTTTCGGCTGTAGCGGCAGCAACATCATGATAGGTACGGGTACATCGGGTCTAGGTGCGTGTGGACCCTATACTCACCTTTCATTCCCCAGCTTTCTCCCCTTAATGTTAATAGTCTTCATCCCGCCCTCTTCACCCTTCGCACGCGCTTGTGTTCGGGCGTGCCAGTGGAACTGATTGGTTCATGTTATCACGATGACGGACGCGGAGCTTGATCGTGGGTAACGTTTTCAAGGACACAACGATAAAGAAGAGGTACTTCATCTCACATTCATTTTTCAGTTAGTCTGTGCATCGTATGTTGATATCTCTTACCACGGTTTTGCATAGAATTCATCGCTTCGCGGTACTCGCAATGTCCTCCCACTGGCAAACGCTTTCCGATATCTCGCATCTGACGGATTTCCGACGCTCTTCCCTTAATTCCCTTCCTAGAGCAAGCCTACGCAGGGGTTTTCAACTAAGCACCGTCCACATGCCTTCCTCAAATAACTTGATCCATTCGACAAAAATGCTGAAGCGTCCCGCAGTCCATCTTGTATGTCTTGCCTGTTTAACTTTTAACGTTTATGTCTCATTGTCGTAGAACTGCGTCATTTTCCTAGATGCACTTTGTGCAGTACGGATAGTACCTTCGGGAGGGCTGGTTTTATCGAGGAATGCCGCAGTCGCTGGGGATAAAGAAGACGTAACAACTCGCATCTCGTTCTCTACATTAAAAGTTACAAGAGTAGAGAACATTTCTGGAGCCATTAGGTGAGAACTGCTCGCTCACTTCCCATCCCGGGACAGCGGCTCGCTTAACACTGTGCCAACGTGCCAGGTGCCCGCGAAGTGTACACAGTTGACCTCGAGGCTATCTTGGCACTTGGCACAAGTGCCCCTGCAGTTTCGGGAAATCAGATTCAACGAGCGTGACACACAAATATCAAGAATGGACTACCTTTTCGGTAGGAAATGCTTAATCATCTATCAGGCAGATAGGGCGTTGGCGACGTGGCCTGCGCAAGGGAAAGCAACCCGTGACGTCGGGCCAGGAGTGAAGTGGGATCTGGAATACGGTAAGAGGGTAACAGGTCTCATAATTTACATCTCTCACCAAACTGTCCACAAGCCTAGGTTCAGACCATCATGGTTGACTCGAAACAGTCTTTTATGAATTACCCGCGCACATATTTATTAATAATGCCATCGCCGGCGGTAGATCGAACTCGACATGTTTCCCGCTTTGGTTCGGTGCCACTCGCCCGCGCCACGCATCCGTATATGTGTTACGTTATGGGAAAGCATCGTGTTTTCGACTAACTTGATGCAACATTCACCTTGATGCAACATTCATTCTGGCCTGGCACCGGCACTGGCACTGGTACGGGCACTGGCACTGACTGGCACCAAAGCTCTCGTGCTACTAAAATTGACAGTATGAGAGCCCACCTACTTTGCATCCCAACCACCAAACCTTTTCGCTTTTCTGCATGGAGACATCAACACTCGTCCCCATTCCCGAGGCGCGTCACTTAATCCACAGCGACGCACTGCAGGTGTATTGACTGATGTGTATATTTACTAGGTATCTCCAGAGACAGGAAAACAACGATTCTTGTGTCCCGAATGCCGCTCAAGTTATGCTCAGCGCCAAGGTGCTGGCGACATATCCGAACGGTCCACAAACCCAGACAATGTTCCCTTTGCGAGTTCGAATTTGCTCGCCCCTACGATTACAGGGCTCACCTCGAAAATAAGCATCTAATTGTCAATCCCGACTTGATTCTGGCAAGGCTCCGGGGTCGCGTGGCAGGGCGCCATCCTCACAGGATTCGAACTCATTCCACAGCACAGCCGCTTCGCCTCCTGCCGTTGAGGACCACAGACTTGGGCCGGATCCCAGCTGTATCCTCCGGCGCCGCCTCCTGCCGTTGAGGACCAACAGCCTTGGGTCGGATCCCAGCTGTATCCTCCGGCGCCGCCTCCTGCCGTCGAGGGCCAACAGAATTGGGTCGGATCCAGCTGTATCCTCGGTGCCGCCTCCTGCCGTTGAGGACCAACAGCCTTGGGTCGGATCCCAGCTGTATCCTCCGGCGCCGCCTCCTGCCGTTGAGACCAACAGCCTTGGGCCGGATCCCAGCTGTATCCTCCGGCGCCGCCTCCTGCAGTTGAGGGCCAACAGCCTTGGGCCGGATCCCAGCTGTATCCTCCGGTGCCGCCTCCTGCAGTTGAGGGCCAACAGAATTGGGCTGGATCCCAGCTGAATTCTCCGACGCCGCCTTCTCTCGCTGGAACAAGAGTTATAAGTGTCTCCCAGCCCGGTCTCCACGTCATACCGCTGGTCAGTTTCCCATCCAACCCGGAAACGGCCACTACTCCCGCTCACTTCCCACCTGGTGGTGGCAACCACGGCACCCTCTTCTCTGAGGATGGGTCGTTTGGACCAACGTTGTCAGAAGCGGACCTTTTGGCCTGGCCTCATTGCCGCCTCAATCATTACAAATTCTACCTCGATGGAATCTGGAGGTTCAGGGGCTCCCGCAGAGGTGTAGCATCCCCCTTTGATTCAATCGTGCCTCCGAGAATGCGGGGGAGGAGAGGAGCGGACGTGCTAGAGCCGAGCTCGCACAGAAGCGCGACTTACAGAGCCGAGCTCCACAAAAGCGCAGACTTGCTAGAGCCAAGCTCGCACAAAATCGCAGACTTGCTAGAGCCGAGCTCGCACAGAAGCACTGACTTGCTAGAGCCGAGCTCGCACAAAAGCGCTGACTTGCTAGAGCCAAGCTCGCACAGAAGCGCTGACTTGCTAGAGCCGAGCTCGCACAGAAGCGCAGACTTGCTAGAGCCGAGCTCGCACAGAAGCGCGACTTGCTAGAGCCAAGCTCGCACAGAAGCGCTGACTTGCTAGAGCCGAGCTCGCACAGAAGCGCTGACTTGCTAGAGCCAAGCTCGCACAGAAGCGCTGACTTGCTAGAGCCGAGCTCGCACAGAGGCGATGATCGCTATATTTCACTTCCGAAAGCCACCGGCACACGAGTATGAAGCCTTCACGGAGATGCTCGGCAGCGGACAACCATCAATCAAGACAGTACCGTCCTGTGCCGGCTTTTCAATCTCACCATCCCATCCTCCACACCCAATAAATTATCGCACTTCGTGACGGCTGCAAACACTTGCGTCCTGATGCCTTTCGGGATGACTATCTCGCGTTCTCGAATTCAATTTTTATTATTTTCATTGTCATTTAAAAGTCTAGGGCTGAGCTTTCCCCCGGCTTCCCCACTCGCCTCTGTCTCGTGTCACATGCTTCCCTCTCTGTTACTCTGAATCGTGTATATTGCACATATGGATACAGTATACAGTCTGTGTAGTAAGATATGGTAACGTCCGAACGTGGTTCAGAAGGATGAGAGCCACTCCATGACTGCTCGAACACCAACAGAGCGTGACGAGCACCTGACGAGCGGCATCAACGACATGGGCAACATGCTCACGCCGACACCTCGTAACCTTGCATTGCTTAAGTGCGACACATTGCACAGCGAGCTTGTCCCTAGCGGCCTTGTACACCCGCACCTGGTCGAGCTCCTCCTTGAGCTTGATCAGGCGCAGTTGGTGCGGTCACTGTGGTGCGAGCGCGGCAGAGCTGCAGAGCTGCTTGACAGAAAATTCAAGCAGTAGCAGGTGTGAGAAGAGCACGCCCGCGATGGAGGTGTGGAACCAGGGTAAACCTGTCGGGGGCATTGATGAGCTCAAGCATCAACGAGGACAAGCCAGCGGGGACCAAACGGCAAGCCCCAGCGCTGCAGGCTAACGATATCTGAGGGGGCGTCCTGTGAGTGCGCTGCGAGAGTGTCAAGACTCGAGAGCGTCGGATTGGGGTTAAAGAGGAAGCCGGTGCGACAGTGTTCAATTGGTGTGAATTTAAGAACTGGCGCTGGCAGCCAGCTACTAGCGACGTGTCCGAGTCGGGCCGTTTCACCTACTGTATGGGGACTCGAGTCGGGGTCATCATCGTCCCGGCTCACTCTGCCATTCAAACGCCGATCACACCAAGCATATCCGATACACCCACGTTTCACGACAACGACCGCAATCACACCATCACCCGCACTTCCGACAAACAATTCGAACAATTGTTAGGCGCAATTACAAGTGCAACAAACATCCCTGCAACGGCCGCAATGATACTCACCGC
This sequence comes from Russula aff. rugulosa BPL654, assembly GCA_022496225.1. Classification (NCBI taxonomy): domain Eukaryota; kingdom Fungi; phylum Basidiomycota; class Agaricomycetes; order Russulales; family Russulaceae; genus Russula; species Russula aff. rugulosa BPL654. The sequence continues at coordinate 35,354 of WTXE01000172.1, read as the reverse complement.
TCGCGAATGAGACTGAGACTCCTTCATCTTGCATACCTATTCAGCTACTTTGGCCGCAGTCGCCGTGGCCGCGCTGTCACGGCCAGCTCTGGGTCCTGTTCTCGCCACCTTTCAGCGGTCGCAGCAGCAACATGATAGATATGGGCACGGGGTAGTTTAGGTGCGACGATCGAGTCACGGTATTTGCGAGATTTGGTGCAGAAGCGCAGCGTTATGCTAACTTATGCGTGAACGTGGGTGCGTGTAACCCTACTTTGCCATGTTCCCCAGCTTTCTCACCTTAATTTTAATAGTCTTCACCCCCCATCTTACGCCACGCGCTACCTCGAGCGTGCCAGGGGAACCATTGGTTTATACTATCATGACGACGCGCGCGGAGCTTGTTTGCATGTTCATAACACACACAGCGATAAAGAAGAGGTGCATTATTCCACATTCATTTCCCTTTTAGTGTGTGCATCGTATGTTAATATGTTTTTATCGAGGAATCATGATGGTGCTGCAATCGCCGGCAAAGAAGACCTGACAACACGCGTCTCGCTTTCTATATCAAAACTCACAAGAGTAGAGAATATTTCCGGAGTCATTAGGTTAAAACCGTTCGTTCACTTCCCATCTTGCAACATCGGCTGGCTTACTGCAGTGACAAGTGCGCGCGAAGTGCACGCTCTTGTTCTCAAAGGTTGTCTTGACACAAGTACACCTGTGGTATCGGAATATTGAGTAGGAGATAGGACGTTGGCGGCGTAGCCAAGGCAAGGGAAAGCAACCCGTGACGTCGGGCCAGGAGAGAAGCGGGAAATACGGTAAGTGGGTAACTGGTCTCATAATTTACATCTCCCACGAAACTGTCCACAAGCTTAGGCTCAGACTATCATGGTAGACTCGAAACAGTATTTTATGAATTACCCGCGCACAGAACGGTTTAATGCCATGGAAGTAGCGCCGGGGGTAAATCCGAGTCGAGCTTGGCACGTTTTCCGCTTTGATATCTCATATCATTCGGTGCCACTGGCACGATTATATCACATCCAGATCCGTGTTACTGTTATGGCAAAGCATCGTGTTCTACTAGACTAGCCTGTCTATTTGCTAACTTCACCTGATACCAATGAGGCAACATTGATTCTGGCACGGGCACTGGGCACTGGCACTGGTACCGACTGGCACCAACATCGTCAGTTATTAACCAGCTCGAGCGTAGACGCCAGTGTGCAAGTGTGCAAAGCTCCCCATCCAGCCTACTCCCGTTTCATCCCCAAAAATCGGACTTATTCATCATGGATGCATTTGACACTGCTCCTCCTCAAAGCCAACAAGGCTCTTTTGACCTCCCTTCAGCCCTTGGTTCTCCTCAGGTTGTTACCGAGGCGCGTTACCTAATGCGAGGCGATGAACTGTAGATGTTTAACTGATGTGTATATTCAGGTATCTCCTGAAACAGGAAAACGATTCTTGTGTTCCGAGTGCCGCTCAAGTTATGCCAGCGCCAAGGTGCCTGGCGACATATCCGAACGGTCCACAAACCCGAAAAATGTGGCCTTTGCGAGTTCAAATATGCTCGCCCCTACGTGTACAGGGATCACCTCGAAAAGGAGCATCTAATTGTCAATCCGGACTTGATTCTAGGCAAGGCTCCGGGGTCACGTGGCAGGGCCACCATCCGAGAATTTGAACTCATACCACAACAACCGCCGGTTTCGCCTCCTGCCGTTGAGGACCAACAGAATTGGGCTTTTTCCCGGATGTATCCTCCGGCTCCGCCTTCTCTCGCTGGAGCGAGAGTTACAAGCGTCTCCCAGCCCGCTGTGTCATCAGGGGACTACAATTCCCTTCAAAATACCCAATTTGGGTAGGAACAAAAGTTTTCTGCGTGACATACTGTATATGATTTCTGATTCATGGATAATGCTGTCAGGTTGCCACCGGCCCACCCGGGCGAATCGACTGCTACGCATAGCCCATCCAACCCGGAAATGGCAACTACTCCCATTCACTTCCTACCTGTTGGTGACAGGTACGGCACCCACTTCTCCGAGGATGGGTCATTTGGACCGTTGTCAGAGGGCCTTTTGGCCTTGGTCTCAATGCTACAAACTCACCTCGTAAAGTTGGACCCGACGCCATATAACGCAAAGATGAAGACGGAGTGAGAGCACGAAGGCGAGGTGTGAGTGTGGTGGCGCTGGGCGTACGGATCAATCATCATTGTACTACGTGTTCTGAATACTCGTTGTACTGTAATATATGAGACTTGGCTGCAGACGAAAGAAAATAAGTAAAATTGTAAGAAAGGACCTGAGATGCAAAGGGAGTGCGATGGCACTTGCCAGGAACCCGTTTCACGTGCGGCGCTCCGTGAACGCGACTCGTCACGTGACACATTACACTTCGACGAAGCGTAGACTCGACGAGTCGACGTAGAGTTCAGATTCCAGACGACAACGTTTACGAGGGTTCCCACGGAGCCGCCCAGAGCCTCGTCACACCAGCACCAGCGATCCTCGCCGAAGAGATAAGCTAGGTTCTTACTGTAAAAGGCACGACACGTGGATTCGTAGACGCCGATCCAAACATGCTTTGTAACTTCAACTCTGCAGTTCCTCAGGATCGACTTCCTTCGATCCCTCGTTGACCATCGGTATCCGCCGACTCGAAGGGAGGATCGGATTCTCAGCTTCTTGTGCCAGGCACTGCTTTACGGTATGTTGTACGTCCGCCAAATGCACAAGTCGTCGGTGTCCAGGTCATGCTGCCACCGCATCTCGTAGTAAGGCGTATGCGCTTGCCGTTGTGTGAGTTTGGCGTCGCGTACGGGGCGACTATCTGCGGGGAGGGCGTCCAACGTCGCTCGCAGCTTTGGAATCTCCACCTTTTGTTTATCCGCGTCTAGTGGGAAGGCGCAACTGATAGTCCATATTCGCCTGTAGCTGAGGCCAGCCTCAACGCGAGCCGTTGCACGTGCGAAGTCCTTGAGTCTAGCGATGTACAGCGGCGTCTGTCCCACGCTATTCTCTTTGTAAAGTTGGGCAAAGCGCTTGACGCTTTCCGGCTTGCCGGGATATGGGATAGGAGCCTCACTTGAATTTTTGATATTCTAAGATTCTATACACAACCGCAGTTTTGTTTTAAGAAAAGACCAGGAGTATGCGAGAAATATACGACGATTACTGTAACGTCGTCTGTACACGTGACACGGTATGTTTAGGTCGTTTCAGGCCCGTTTCATTGGTTCGACTTCGACACGAGACGTTTACAAAACAAGGATCAGGAGTGCAGTATTCGAACCACATTTGAATTGCTACCGTCGCAATTTTCCCACGTGAACCTTCCAGCACCACTGATCCTTTAATCGCCCTCAGAACCGATCCTCGCCGAAGAGATCAGGTAGGTTCTTATAAGGCACGATACGTGGATTCGTAGACGCCGATCCAAACATGCTTCGTGACTTCAACTCTGTAATGCGCTGTTCCTCAGGATCAACTTCCTTCGATTCCTCGTCGGTCTTCGGTATCCACCGACTCGAAGCGAGGAGCGCATTCTCAGCTTCTCGTGCCAGGCACCGCTTTACGGAATGCTGTACGTCCGCCAGATGCACAAGTAGTCGGTGTCCAGGGCACGTTGCCACCGCATCTCGTAGTAAGGCATACGTACTTGCCGTTGTGCCTTGGGGCGCCACAGGATTGGCCTCGTTCCCATCTCCTCCCTCAGTATCCTTACCTGCAGTACTCTTCCTCGCTATCTCAATGGCTATTTTACCTTCCATATGGTCCGCGAAGGCGAGGAGCTCAGTTGCTACTTTGGTGTCACGTACGAGGCGACCATCCGCGAGGAGGGCGTCCAACGTCGCGCGCAGTTTCGGGATCTCCACCTTTTGTTTCTCCACGTCGAATGGGACCGCATTATCCAGAAGGCGCAACTGATAGTCTATGTTCGTATGTAGCTGAGGAGGGCAGCCAGCCCCAACGCGAGCCGTTACATGGGCGAGGTTCTTGAGTCTGGCGATGTCCAGCGGCGTCTGTCCCACGCTGTTCTCTATGTAAAGTTGTTCTGTGGGACCGTACTGGAGAAGAAGCCCAACGATGGCCGTGTTCGTGTTTTGGACTGCAATGTGTAGAGGAGTAGATCCGTCAGCATCTTTCCGTAAAATGACGGCCGAGTCAACTCCAAAGTCCAGGATGGCTCGGGCAGTTGTAGCACACTCGCGCTTTACGGCCAACATCAGAGGCTAGAACAACGACAAGTGAGCTACACAACAACACACTAAACAAGTGGAGATTGTACCGTGTTCAAAGCCTCTTTGGATGTTTGTGCCATCAGTTCGTAGGTCAAGTCCACCGGAAGGGTCTTCAGAAGATGTGTGACAAACTTAACCCCCTTGAAATCTTGGGATAGACAAGCGAGGTGGTACATATTCCAACTTGCGAACTCCCCTTTAGAAATTAATCGCGCAGAGATATGAACGTTCGACTTACCCACGGGCATCACGCTCGCTTGGGTCACAACCTTTCTCTAGCAAGAAGTCCACAATTTCCGTGTTGGAGCAATAGAATGCGGCAGCCAAGAGCGCATTGAATCCAACGAACTTCGTTCTGAAACGTTATTAGCACTCGGCAAACTAATGCATGATGGGCCACACCGTTTGTGAAGGGCCTCCTCCATAAGCTTCGGCTTGAGAGCAATCAACTGCTTCAATATATCCAACTTGCTATGGATCACAGCGCAGAGGAGTGGCGACTCATTCAGATCATCAATTTGCCAGCCAAGCAGAGCTGGGAGGGCTGTCTCCAAGCTATCAACGCTCTTCAGGTACCGTGCAATGTCGTCGTTTTGAGCTGCCACATAGTCTGTATATGCTGCAAGGACCCGCGGGCCAGCGAGATACTCGACAACCTTGGTTGCACCGACGGCGATGGCATTACGGAGTAGATCGTAATTATACGTGAGGCCCTTGTGCTCACTCTGCATTTGCTTCATGGTTTCTGCACGTCGCTTTCCGCCAACTTTAAGTCCAAGGTATACACGTCCCTCTGCGGCCCCCTCTGGGTTCGCGTGGAGATTCTTTACTGAATTGGAGGGGTAGGGGATCCCAACTCCCGTGCGACGGGTCAGTTCATGAAGCATGTCGGAGCGATCGAGCTTCACAATTAGCCCATGAGCCGCTGCATCTGGCCAAAGAGCCACCCCAGCGAACTTATACAACTCAAGGGCGCAGACGAACCCCTCAAAATCGTCTTCTTCTATAGTTTTTTGGAGCGGATTGTAATAAACGCGCTTGTCGTCAGCTCTGAGGAGCGCGCTCTTGGTTTCGAGCATCTTTTTGGCGGAAACTTCGACACGAATGGCTGAGGGTCTCGCCGCCAGATCGACAAAGTCGATTTCTTTCTGCTGTCTGTAGTCCCTTTCCAAATCTTCATCCGACTCATAAAACCCCTTCTCCGAGTCATCTGCAAGACGTATGATAAGGAGACCGGCTAAATGTGGTGATACGGGGGTATTTCTTACCATCTGAGAGAACATCGAATGTCGGGTCGAAAGGTGGGGCTTCAGCCGGAGCTTGGTACTGAGCTGTAGCAATTGCGATCACTAAGCGAGCGGTTTCCCAGTGACGACGATGCAACGCGACGAGTAAAGGAGTCCACCCTGCGACGGAAGCGTCAAACTACCGAGCCTCAGCTGAAAATTGACATTAACATACCAGTCAAGTGCGCAAAAGGATGGTGAACAGAACCGGCAGAAACGATGGTCACTACAGAAATCTGTAGCGGCTCTTTGTTTTCTTTAAAGTGCTTAGGGAGGCAGAGCTCCTGGATCACTGCGTTGTCTCCGGTCCAGCACGCCTCATACAGCTCGTCGTAGAACATCTTGAGGTGAGCCGGGATTGAGACCCTGGCGCACTTGGTGTGGCGAACGTATCCTGTTCCTTGGGGAGAACCGTGCTGGTGTCCGATTGTCCGCGCAGTTGGCGTCTCACCGCTTTGCGACGCTTGAGGCATTGCACTGCAGGCGCTAAGAATGGATTCCATGCGCGCATAGTAATCCGTTATTGCTAGGACGTGTTCTTCATCCAGTTGAGGTATGACAGTACTTCGCATCTTCTGAGGCTTAACAGAGCCCTCTTCTTCTTTGGCAGGTAGTACAGCAGCAAGGTAGGCATGGTACTGCGCCCAAGTGTCGCCAATGGGAGGCTCCTGTGTGGTACCCGAAACGCTTGGAGTCCTCAGTTTCTTGAGCATCGCAGATATCCACTCCAGTAGGGTAATATTAGGCGAATAGGACGGATTGATGGGCTCGTCAACAGTTGCACCGAGTGCAGCTAACAGCGAGACGACTTCGTCATGTAGACTGAGCGCAGCCTCGACCGGCAAGTGAACGCGACCCCCACGCCTACTGATAGTCCGGGACAATCATCATCAACACAACATAACTGGCAAGAGGCAGAGTTGGACGTACTTAGCCCTCTGTGCCCTGGAGGCATCCTCTGGAGAGTATACCAACTTGGCGCCGTGGGCGAGCAACACAGACAACGTAGCATAGTCACCAGAGAGGATGGATGAGACGGGGGGAAACACGAGCCACGGTCCAGCCCAGGCAGGGAAATCGAGTACTTTCTTCGCATTCGGGTCGCAATTGAGGAGTGACATCAAGATCTTGGTCTTTCCCGCAATTACCATACGATGGAAAATGGTGAGCAGGTTCGCATCTGCAGTTGACGAGATTGCTTGAGCAGCTACAAGACGTTCCGCGATCTTCGCAGCACGCTCTTCGTCCTGGGTATATATCGTCAAGGTGAGCGGATGAAGAGGGTCAGCATCCTTTGCGCGTGCCGCATGGCTCGGATCGGCGCCTGCGACAAGTAGGACATCTACAACTTCTAGAGAGCCAGAGAGGATAGCATAGCCAAGAGGGGTGATGCCAAAGTCCCAATCAGCGTTAGATATATCCAGAATATCGGGTCTCTCCTTGTCGTCTTCCAAGGGGTCAGAATACGTCTCCGCATCACTTTTCACGGGAGCTTTCTGGGGAGACTTGCCATCGTCGGACTCGGAGGACCAGTCGTCTTCACTGCTCATCCGAACACGCTCAGTCACCTCCGGATTTTCTTCTGCTCCCTCAGCCTTGAGTTTCTCCTCCCCTGATTTCGCCTCATTATATGCGCTGCGTGCGAGCATCTTCTTGACAAGGCTAGTCTGGCCCGTCTGTGCCGCAAGGTGGAAAGAAGTGCGGCCACCAACTAGTCGTGCGGTCATACGCGCACCAGCGTCGATAAGGGTATTAGCACATTCGACACTGTTGGATATGATAGCGACGTGCAATGGGGTACGCCCAACATGATCGCGACGGTTCACATCTTCACCGTCTTCAATCATCTGTGTGACAGTAATCGTATCGTTTTTGCTGATAGCGCCGAAGAACTTGGCTGTTGCTTGGATATAAGCGGTTTTGCTCCATTCACCTTCATCAATGGGGTTGAAACTGCCGGAGATGCTCTGTCTACCAGGATCTTCTTCAATAAATCTATCAACGAGTTCAGACGGGCTCTCTACGTGAAAAGTTAAAGCATGGCGCACGCAATGCGGCCGCGGACGTATGATTTGTCCTCTTCATCCTGCAAGTCATGCTCCTCTGCGTTCCTGGGTTCTGGACAGTGCTGTATGGCAGGTGTCAACAGACGTCTCTCCAGCACAAAGCGAGGCGTACTTCGCAGCAGTCTTCCATGCATTCTTCCATTGTACCAAAGAATGCCGAGTGCCGATGAAGGCGGCGATCCTTATTCTTAGGGTTATAAGGAGCTGCCGGATACTCACTACGAGTCCAAGTATGACAATGAGCAGCTTACAGTTGGCACCAAAATCCTACGAGGGTTGCAATCAGCAAAAGCAACCTATGGACGTTAGCTTATACGCACAGTTTTGTAAATGAGCTTTCCTATCCGCCCTGCGTCCCATCCAGGACCATAAGGGACATGCAGGTTAACAATATCGTAATCGCTCGATTCCAATCCGCTGAAGGCCGTATCTGCCTTGAGATCACCCTTATACCTACGCCCGCGTCGAGTATATGCCATGGAATTATTACGACCACGTAGGACGCTGCGCCGTTGTTGGTACTGGCTGCGTATTTCAGGAGTGGTGAGTTTCTCGATAGCAAGGAGGCGCGCGAGGCCTTGGACACGGCTAACAGCGCGCTCATATATCTTGGGCGAAAAGATTACCACACGGTGATCTGAAAAGGTGAACAAGACGAACCGTAGGATCAATCTCGCTACGCTCCAGCCCAGGTACGTAAACCTCAAAACCGCGGGAGGAATATTTGGCTAGCCGGACTTCATAAGAAGGCGAACGCCTCGTCATATCTACTGTGTTCGATTGTCGCATCATGGATACGATGGCACGTGGATTCGCCCATACACGGTCACCGTCGTAGGCGCAGCACGCTACGTCGACGTCAAACCCTGCGAGGACCTCAGCAGGAGAACTGTAGAGCCGAAGAACAACCTGAACGGTGCGGTAAGGATATTGTGCTAGAACGTTCTATGAATACAGTTTCTTGCGAATGCCATGTATCACCCACAAATGATTGAAATAGTATGCTTTGTTCTGACGCAAGTGACGTCCCAAGGGACAGAGTCGCGAACAGCCTCATAAATGGAAACTATCTTGTCCTCAGCCTTCACAATAACGTCTCAGCAATAAAGGGTCGAAAAAAGTGGCACGACTCACCTCCTGCCTCGTTAAACCATAAAGGAACAGATCGACATCGGAAGAAGGGAAAGCCTTTTCGTGATAGAATTTCCTCATAGCTCTTTTGCTAGTCGTTGCAACCTTTGGCAGTGGCATGAGACACGCCTGCACGGAGCCCCCAGCAGCTATCACGTTGCTCCAATCAAACAGCTGAGAAAGAGAATTCTCCGTGAAAACACTCCAATTCTTCTTGAATGCCTCGAAGCTGTCGACCATTGCTGGAGAACCTTCCTTACGTCTCAGAGCATCTGACAAAACCATGACGTGCTGAGCATCACGGTCGGAATCGCTGGTGACGACACGTGCTCTCGTAGTCCTGATGTCGCTCGGTGCAGCAAAAATATCAACAAGGCCGACGTGGATATCCTTGAGACGCGCATTTCCCTTGTCTGTAGCAAAGAGCTTGCGCAGTTCGGCTTCGTCGTCAAGGGAGGGCTGAAGGACAGCATCAAGCGAGACATTCCCCTTTGGCAGAGTAGCAATGCGAGAGAGGAATTGAGTAGCCTCTTTGTTCTGGAGCATGAATATTGGAAGTCTAATGGTTTTCAAAAAGTGGGAGGTGAGGATAGAAGAAATTCATAATAATAAAAACCCGCCAGTTTTTTTTGTACAGGATCAGACAGGGGCCGCATTACGTGTCGATCAACGCGTGCCCGAGTCACGATTCACATCACGTGTCGACCGTGTAAGCGGGCCGTGACTCACGTCGATTCTGTTCCAATCAACATGGACGCAGGTAAATCCTGCGGGGGCTAATCAGGTGGGCACGTGGATGCATGCGTAGGTTGTTATCCACAATCCTTTCTTATTCACATCCTTACATTCAGTATACGAGCCAACGAGGTGCATATGTTGTATGTTTGCCTGAGCTTTGTTAGGTGTTGGCCAATTATTTACGTTTCATGTTTCAGATCTGTTAGCCTTTATTCTTCTGTTTCACATTTCTTAGCTCTCCTCATTTTCATGAGAAATGTTATTTTACTTTTACTTTCTCCTACATACGAGCCAATCAGGCACTGGGCATCGATTATGTTTTGGTTATTGTGAGGGGCGAACACACTGAAACGAGGCATTTTTCAGTGGAAAGGCGATTTATTTGGTATACATATATTAGTGCACAAGACATCGACACGCAAAGTTAACAAGCGAGGGAGGAAGTCGCTGACAGTGTCTCAATTGCAAGAAAGGACGAATCGGGTGAAGAGAAGGAGAAAGCGTTAGCGGGGTGAAGGAACGGGTTTATGCTTTGGATGTGTTTGCGCGAGTGGCGGGATAGGGGCCCGAGCGAGAGGACACTGTTATTGTAACAGCACCGTGAATCAACAGGGAATTTGCACAATTTTATGATGGCGCCATGTATTGGGGTACAGGAAATGTATATGCCAATTTATGGAGAGTAAGAGGACCTGTGTGTGGGGATTTTGAGGGCTCTTTGTGTCAGTGGCTGGACAGGGCCCGATTTAGATGGAGTTGCCTGTTTGAGAATTGCAAACACGTGCAAACACACCCTGTCGAGCCATATTCTGACCGTAAACGATATCAGAATTCCAATTTTGTAAGATAGGTATATGTATTCTTGCACAAGCAAGGCACGTGTGAAATTAAGGACGGTTACAGCTGCTCGTCACGAGTTGTGGGCAATTTACGGGGTTTAGAGGGGCTTTTTTTTCAGTGACGTCAGCGAGCTATAAGGTTTGGGAGGTCAGCCCTCTGGCGGTCACGTGTGGCCGATTAATTGCTTCGCTCCGCTCGCAATCACGTTTCACGTTTCTCTGCACCTGCCCGCCTTGCATCATGGCACAAGACATTACGCGCGATTTTAGAGACCTCGTCGAGCAGAAAGGCAAGGGCCGTGGTGAAACCAGGAGAAGTAAACTTGGGAGGCAATCTCACCTTACACCCGGAGATACACATGTAGATGGGGCTCCTCCATTCATGCAGACGTACATGAAGGAGGCCCACACAATTGTGAGTCTCATGTTCTGCTTTTGTTTACCCTTCTCATGCGTGATGAGAAGCTGCAACAAGTTGCTTTTTTGACTCGTATGCTCGCTGCCGTGCGGCGCGCATACCTCGACGTTCATGCGCGCATTCCACCCGTCACACGCCAGGTAGGGCGCGCACTTGATACCACTAACGTGGATACATGGACGGATATCAAATACTTTACAAATTCCGAACGCGACCAAATCGACGTGCAGGCACAGAATATACTCGCACGTTGTGCTGACTGCGTACACGATATGGAGACGTTGGAAAAGCGTGCGCCTCCTCCCAACTTCCCCCGCATACCTTACCGCATTACTAAACCTTTCACAGGTCGCGCGGAGCGCGTTGCTCAACCTTTTAATCCCCTTTACCGCCTTCTTCCTACCCTCCTCGTGCCTGACGATGTCGCTACCGCATCCAACTTTGTATCGGCTCATTGCGCGGGCGTTACCTGGTACCTGACGCAGCGCCTTACGCAGGTGAGCCAAATGCTGCGCGACATGCAGGAGGAGCGTGTCCGTCGCGAGACCGAGCGCACGCGCACGCTCGGGTCTGATGTGGCTCGCGAGCTGCTAGGCACAAATACCACAAACACCTCAGAGCCTACGCAACTTGGTTCTAGCAGCTGGTTCGGAACTGCATCGTCTGCACTGGGTGGAAGCTGGGCCGTATCTCAGCGACCTCCGCCAGAGGAGATGGACCAAGCCATTTCGGACGATGATGACGACGACGTTGAACTATCTGCATCCCAGATTCAGCAGTTCGAGGCTGAAAATGCGCAGATTCTTCGCTCAGCTGAAGATTCCCTCGCCGCTGTGCAGCAGGCCGAGGCTCGATTGCTGGAGATTAGTGCTCTGCAGGCGGAGCTAGTTGCCCAGCTCACACGACAAACGGAAGTCTCGGACCAGTTATATGAGGATGCCATTGCAACGAGCGAGATGGTCGAAAAGGGCAATATTCAGCTTCGTGAAGCGCGTCGTCGTGCACGCGACGGCCGGAAGTGGTTGTTACTATTCCTTATTGGTGCCAGTTTGTCGTTGCTATTCCTGCACTATTATTGAACAGATTTTCCCGTGACTCCACTATTGGTTGCCGCTTGTCTAGAATTTGCTCACGTTTTGCTCAAAAATTTCCCAGCTTACGCCAAGCACACCGTAGCTTGATGGGACAATGATTTTACCCTCAACATTAAACATGGTGCCGCCACTAGCTAACAACTTCATATACGTAAGAAGCGCAGTAGCTGGGAGGAACAAGTCAACTATTTGAGCACTTTCCATCCATCGTAACCCTTCTCTTGTAGGTTCCCGCGGGTGCATCTCATTTACAGAATGACCTGGGTGCATCCGAAGTTGACTAGGCCCTCTAGACATAGCATCAACATCAGCAATCAAAAGCCAATGAAAAGACGGGAACAGACCTTGGTAGGTGTCCGTGCAGCAGACTGAGTTGTGAGAGCTATGTCAACGTGTTAGCCTACAGCGCACTCTACGAGTACAAAAGGAAAGCTACCATGTCGAAGTGGGGCTGAGGACCCCAAGACTCTCACAGTCCAGCGCAGCAAGCGCGGTAGAGACAGAGCCCACGCCGAGGAGGCCGAGAACGCCAGCGACAATCGGGTTGCTGGTGGTGGTAAGGGTGTTGCAGCAATATAGCTCCGTGTTCGAGTTGCAGTTTTTTGCGGGCATCGTGGGCCCAGGAGGCGGGGGGTAGTGGCCGACAGCACCCCTGCGAACTGGGGTGGTGGAGGCGGCGACACCGCCCGTAGCGGCGAAGGCCATGAACAGAGCGACGAGGGGTTTGTAGAGCATTATTGTGAAGACTGGGTGGAGGCTATGGAAATCCTGAAGGCTGATACTGCACTTGGACTTGGGGACGGAAGGGTAATGAGCTACCTCCTTATAAACTTACTGCCATGGCTTACAAGACCAATAGTGGCAATGGCACATTCGCTTCCTGCTACATAGCCTGCGTGGAATTCCGCGTTGACAGGAGTTCTTTCCGTTCGACTCTTCTAATTGTTGACCTTCTCACGTCCATCATGACAGAACGTTGCTTAGCCTGTATCGGTTTGCCAAAAACCAATCGGGTCATTCATGTCCTTAGCTTCGCATGTGATACCAGGAGTATAGCAGACTCCTACTGAATTTACAGGCGAGACAGGCGCGACAGCAGGCTAGCTTTCAAGAGAAGCTTCTTTGGGCGCCGTTTTTCCTTACGTGGGGACGCTCCCAGAAATAGTATGTCGAACGAGCCTCGAAGGACCCGGACCAAACGTGTTGACTTCACATTCTACGTCATCCAGCTTCTATCCACGATTGCCTTTCAAGGTGAAATCTCTCACCCTAACATCTTACGGAAACTACCAGGAGAGGTGAGACTTCGCTCCTCGTTGAAAGCGCATGCATGCCAGGTGACGCGTTACGCTATCAGTCGTACAGTAGTACACTAGTGCTGCGTGCGCTTGGTCGTCTCTCTCTGTCTGTTGTATTGATGAATGGATCCAGTCATTCCAGAAGAAGGCGCGACCGGAGACCACGGGGTTACCCTACCCGTTCATGATGATTCTTTCTTGGCTCCTGGTAACAATCAAAAGGGACGGCGACCTCAAGTTTGACGGTTGTGTCGGTGGACTCTAGCCGATTTGCGCGTTATGAATCCGTGCAATATATCTCGCTATTATCCGCGCGTCCGAGCGGCTACATCTACCTCTCCATCACTCGCCAACGTTAACGTATAGTGGTGCCATCGAATTCTAGCGGTGCGCGCATGAGTTAGCCAAACTATACACTAATCAATTGACGCCCTCGCAAATTTACTTTCCGTAATTAGAAGGACATATTCCCTACCTGAGCCCGCTTGTTCCGGTAGGATTTCTACGTGTAGGGCGCTCGTTGGTCTCTCGCATCGCGTATTCACTCATGGGTCCTAGCGATTGAACGCTGTGTCTTCTTTATTACCCCAGGAATGGTTCCTTCCACATTCAGATTATTACCTTTTTTTTTTCTCTGGTCAGTAGTTCTTTAGCCACTTTTGATTTGCGAGATGATATTCTTGACCTGTCTAGACAGGCCCGGGCGAGCTCGTTTTTTGCGATATTATCCCGCAGGTTCTGGGCATCCGGTCAGTTTTTTCGTTGTCCAACAGGAATAGAATAACGCAACTCTACTTCAAACCAACCTGAACCGTTGGCGAGTACTTGTGTACTTCTGCACCACCCCATCGCACCGTGAATAGCACCTTAATTGTAAGTGGCATATCGCGTAGATCAAGATCGGCTATTTCGAAGTAAGGATTTGCTCCCTGCAGTTTTGAACTTTCAGGATACTTAGCTTAGAACGGATAAATGTATACTTCCTATTCAAGCCCAGTCGGAGAATTCGAGAGTACTAATCGATGCCCACTTACATGTACAGCAACCATTCTTCACGGCGGCGTTTGTGTTCCACAAAGCGCTGTCCATAATAAGACAGACGTCGGGCCGTGCAGCCTTGTCACCTCATTGTCTCCGTCTTTCATGTTCAAACCGTTTCCTTCTCTAGCCAATAGCTCCGCTCTGGGAACGAAGCTACTATTCGTTCTCGTGGTTGATGCTTCTTTGTCCGGCCTCCCGACGCTTAATTAAGCTGCAGAACAAGTTGCCCAGCTCACGGCAAATTGAGGAAGCCATCCACGGTGCGGAAACTCGGAGTTGAATAGTACCTTTCGTATTCTGGCTACATTTTCAGCCTCATTTGTGACGCACCTCGTGTTCCAGGGTCAGAATCCTTTCGTTGAATCGTCCACTTTGCAAGGCCTTGTCAGGCTGCGTTAACATGGCCAATTAATAGGCACTCGGCGTTACTCGGACGCGAATGCTACTGTACTATCCTTTGTGACACCTCCGGCCGTAAGTAATGGATATCAAGGCACACTGTCATGTTTAAGATATCAATCATGTAAAGCACGGTATTTTGGAGGGCGGGACTTTGCCGTACGCCGTCCGTTAACTTGCACTAGATGCTCGAGAAGACAAGAGAAGCATAAGTCTGAATTGACACAAACTTCCGCTTCCAGGAGGACAAGTCCTGAAATGATGTCGTCCCAACGTCGGGAACTTCGTTCTGGCCTCCCCTACGGTTCCGTGCTTTACGGCGACAGATTGGCAATTCTCACAAAGGGTAAACCACTCTCCCCTTTTCTTTTTTCCTCCCATTTTTTCTTACCATGGTGCCTCAGGCTCGGAAAAACGTGATTCCCCCGTCGTATAATTAAAATTTCACGAACCTCGTTCTGTGTTCCTGGCTGAACTCCGGCGAAGCGTCGTCGTTGAGACCCCGGGCCCGTCAATTGAATCTGTCATCCTGTGAGACTGGAGGTTGTATTTGCTCGCATCAAAACACGGATTTAAATCATTTCCGGACCGTCATTCACGATCGCAACTGGTAGTTGCGGGCGCTGCGGACTTTTCCGTGACTGTACGCGGCGCGATGTGAAGCATGTGCCAACGTATCGCTGATCAATGTTCCAGTCCGTTCCAGTCTTTGCGGAGCCATGGAGCCTATCTGCGAGCATATCGTGACCTGAGCGAATAGTGTCGCTTTTTTTACCCAGTTATCATCGCCACCGCTGCTGCCGTCGTTTTACTTCATCGTTTGTGTCACCGTCATAATTCCCTGTCCGAAGAAAACTGGTCCGTTGCCTAACCGCGCCCCACAAACCCCGCAACAGGAAAAGAAGACAAAGAAAAACTTCCTCCTTCTGTCAAAAGTACATGATTGTTATTGTATACCGTAAGTCTTTTGATTGAAAATTTCCTACTGAGGATCTCTTTTACTAGGTCACGGCCGTACGAAGTAATTCGTTCTCTCATTTCCGCTGCGAGTTTCTTCCGGCGCGAAGTTCGTACCGCCTTGGCATGCAAATACAGTAAGAGGACTTTACAGTATTCTCACACGGAGTCGTGCCAGTGGCGCTACAATACGCACCACGTGGGAGATACACAAAGGGTACCTGATGTACGTCGGGAATCATGAGACGCCTTCAATTATGTCCCGGGAGCCTCAAGCTAGTATTGCAGGTCGAACCACCCTCCATCTTACCACCGCCAAAAAAAAAATTACTTTATCGTCACTCTTCATGTTGCCGAAATCTCCTGGTCTGAACCTACATCGATCGGAAGTTTTCCATGGCGCGACGCGCAGTCGAGACTGTATTTTATTGTCAGGTGTTCACTTTATAGACCACTCTAGACGATACTGGACTGCGAAACAACGGCAACGATGCGCGCTTTCTGCAAGTCTCGCCCTTCCATAGCCCCCAACACATTATTGATATCGGCCCACCCATTGTCCTCTCGACATCGCCGTAGGTGGGCCAGACCGCTAGCAGTCTCGTACGACTGGCAGACAGTGGCAATACTACTACCACCACCAGCAGCATATCATGTCAATACAAAAGTCGGTTTCTATTTCAGGCTTCGTCCCGAAAGGTGGCTACGCAATTACCAGAATTGTCTTGCCACATGTACTAGTAGGCGTAGGCTATTCCCTCAGGTGCGGCACGACACGCGCCGCCACCACGCGCTTCAGATCGCGGTCTCGTCTCTTACTTGCTGTTACAGCAAACAATGAAACTCAAAGGGAGGGGCCCGCCACATAACAGTATATGGTGACGTGTTTTCGTGCCTTGAATGGACATGATCATATATAGTAGGAAATGCAAGGCCCGCCTCACCTCCCATTACTCTATTCCATACCGCCACGAGCCATGACTGCAGGCGCAGGTGACAAAAGAATTCTTTTATGATAAGGAACACAACGAACGACCTTACGCTTGCGCGTGTTCAAGTCAAGTTGGGACCTGGCAAGTCCCACGCTTTTGGGTAGTTGATAAACTACGATCACCGCCGCGTTGAAAGTGTTGGGATGGATGGCATGATCATCCCAGCCTACTCCTGCTTTGACTTGTAAAACGCCCAGGATGATGGTGCTGGCATCAACTCGACAAGGAAGTTATATCAGTTATCAGTGCGCGCGCCCCTTCCTATTAGGCAATACTCCATTCCATTCCACTATAACCCATCATTGCAGGCGCAAGGCTCTTTTATGATAAGAAAAACAACGAACGACCTTGCGATTGCGCGTGTTCAAGTAAACTTGGGACCTGCAAGTCCCACGCATTTGGGTAGTTGATAAACTACGATCACCGCCGCGTTGCAAGTGTGGGGATAGAGGGCATCCAAACTCCTGCTTTGGCTTGTAAAAAGCCCACTCAGAGTGGCGGTATCCATCTAGCCCCTTTGACCATCCAAATGCTCAGCGACAGCGACGCAAAATGGAGAGGTACAGTAGCGCGGTCCCACCTCTGGGAATGAGAATAAACGACAGATGGATCACGGGATACCAGAGGAGCGCATGACCGGCGCCTAAATGATCAATTTCAACGTCACTTGACCGTCCTATTTCCGTGATCATTGTTTCTGCCGAGAGGCCAAGAACTGTTGGCAAGTTGGGACAGGCAACTTATGGTTGTCCGTCAAAGTGAAATTTATTCCCGTCAAGTGAATGTGTGAATGAAAGACAGTGATCCACCAAACATGCGTCTAGATTACAAAGATAATAGTACACTACACTACAGTGCTTGCACGGTTTCTAAAATGGCTCCGTCGAGACAATGCGTTTGATGCCTGAAAAAAATAACAGGTATCAGCGATCCTCGCTTTGCGCTCAGAAGAGAAGGATCAGAATAGATTCTAGGCAATTATTAGTTGTCTCCATATTTTGTGACAGAACAGGTCTGAAGAGTATTCATCAAATCAGATAAGAGAAATCACCACTCACTAGGATAGAGATGGTCCTCGGAAGTGTCAGTGAAGAGGCTGCTGGGAAAAGACTGTCGCTGATCAGCACTAGTAGTCGACGGAGTGAGCAAGTTAAGAGAAGAAATTTCAGAAAGCCATGCATGTTATGAGGATCCGCACGCCCGTATGGGTCAGAACAGGTCTGAGAAACAATCATCCCAGAGAATAGATGTACAACAGCGAACATTGTAAATCACGCACGTACCATAAGGTCGCAACATGCGATTGTCATGGTGGTGTAGGTGGACGTGCTGTCGGGAGATATTTATATGCCATCCGAGTCGGATTATCTTCCCCGTAAGGCCAATCCGGTTCCTCATCCATACTCATGTCCTCCATATCGCAATCCTCGACGAATACACCGATGCCTGACCCGTCCTCGGGGTCGAGTATCATTTCGCGACCCCCAGGTGTCGCGTTGGTAACCAACTGTAATTTGCGCAGTGCAGCAATGAGATCTTCTGCCAGCGGCACGGAATTGGGTGGCTCTTCTACGACCTGTTCCCACCCAACGGGGGGCGAGCCTGGAGGCGAGATGAGAAAGTTTTTCTCGATTGCCGGCGGGCGTAGGTGCATGCCGTCGGGCGGAGTCACGGGAGTCGGGTCCGCCCGAAAAACTCGGAGCACAAACGCTTCGCTAAAACCTGTGAGTCAGGACATAGAGTGGTATGCTAGTGGATCGTAAACATACGTCTCTGGAGTCGCATCGATCTCCAACCCGTCACAATACGTCTTGGCCTCGTCAGCACTGTCCTCTGATTCATAGACGACGACGACACGCGAAAAAGTTTTTAGAGGTGCCCACGCACGGATATTCCCGTGTGATTCGAAGTGCTTGTGTAGGGCGTCCATGACACGCGGGTGGAAGAAGGGGACAGGTAACTGGGTAAGCACAAGCGTGTTGGTGCGCTTACAAGGTTCTGTTGCAGATGGTGAGGCAACTAACGTTGGTGAAGAGTTTGCATCATGGGTCAGGCCGGGCATTTTAGGAGTCCTGTGGGGAGGTAAGATGGTGGTTCGAGGATGAGTGATATAAAGTGAAGAAAAAGTGCCAACGCACGGGATTATTTAGATTACGTGATCATAACCCGTGTCATTAGCAGTGCCATCCGCTATCCGGCACTTGCAGGGTCTACATAGCCATTCCATCCACTAATTCGTTCAACAAGTCCACCCACGGCTACGGTATTATAGACCTACACTGGGTAATTTACAGATCGAGCTGGCACACTCGTAGCAGCCAGCTATGTCACAGAATGTTTATCATCAGCAATACATCGACGATCTTCCCTTCTCGTTCAATGTAACTTGAACAAGACTCCATGGCACTGCCCTCATAACGTTTACACCCACACGGAAAAAATCGTGACCTTCAAGAGAAATTTTCTCAAGCCTTCTCACGGAGGCGATCACGAATCTCATCCTGCCTGCGGCGCAACGCGTCTACCTTCTCCTCGGTTGTAGCGTCATACTCTACAGTCACTTGATTGAAACTGGAAGGTAGTGAATCGATTAATAGGAGCGAAAACTCTGTGGGGAACAAAAGAGCGTACGGATTCTCAGGCGACTTTTGGAATTGCTTGAAGAGCAAATCCTATTGACAGACGGAAATCAGCTCCGGTAACCGCAAACTGCGCAAAACGATGCGCAGCACCTTGTACTGCTGCAAACGTAGTCCCGGTTGCTGTGAAAACCGGACTGTAAGAGCGGAGCCAGCGGAAAGCGGTGGCGGTGATGAGCCGCGTACCTCTTCTCGGATATTAGGGAGTTCCCGATCCACGTAAGTGTTGAATGCAGCCTTGAGGCAAAAGATAAATCGCAAGACAAGAATGAGAATGAATGAAGGAAAATGAAGTACCTTGAATCGTCTCTGTGGGAGGGCGAGTGTTGGAATTGTCAGATGCAACAGTCCAGTCAGGAACGTACCTCCGGGTGTTTCTCAACGGTAGCAGCCGCCTGATTTCCGACACTCGCCTTGTCCATCTTCGCAGTAACCACGTCTATCAGATCAAGTGCGTTGTCAATGCCCGTGGCAGCGAAGCTCTCAATCTCTTCAGTTTCGCCGCCATCCTTACTGGGGCTTTGTGCAGACTCGGTGGGAGCAACTTCTGGGGCATCCCCAGCGGCGATAGCACCGGGGCCCGCGGGCTTTGATTTCCCTTTGGCGGCTTTCTTCGAGCCGGGCTTTGGAGAGGCTTTCTTGGTGGTCGTCGCCTCTTCTTCAGCAAGTAATCGCGCGTTCTCTGCTTTGCGAGCAAGCTCCGCCTTTCGCTTCTCCTCCTTCTCCTCCTTGGCCTTGCTGGCCTTTGCGCCCTCTGTCCATTTATCTACTTCTCCCCGCTCCTAGGGAGGTATGCGTATGCCTCAATTGAGAACGGAAGGAGGGACATGATCGAAAGATTGTGCTCACCTTTGCTTCGGCTGCTGCGGCGCGCCTGTTTGCCTCGTTCTCAGCCTTCTTTGCGCGTCCACTCTCTTTCTTGGCGTTTCCTCCCTTGGGTGGCATCGTTGTTTCTACCTGGTTATTGTCAGGTATCAGACAATAACTTGAGGGTGATCGATTATCGAGTGAGTCAAGGAAAGGGATAGTTGGGCGTGATTCGAGGGGCGTGACTTGTCGTTCTAATCTAATCTATCTTATCGTTATCGTATTTTCCGCCCTCTTATCCGATCTTCGACACGAGGCGATGAGGACAGGCAGTGGACAATTCTCGCCAACGAAAACAAACACGGCTTATTCGGTAAGCACGGCCTCGTCGAACCGTCTATCGTAACACGTTTTGTTCATCCCCCCAACTATACCATCTTCTAACCCTCCCCTACTTATTCCCGAGCTTCCAAGGCTATCAGACATCCAAATTAAATGATGGATAACGTTCGAGTTGACCGCTGGGCCACGGGGGACGCATGTGCGCTGTCACCTTTCCCGTACTTCACTGCTCTGAACGTTGCCGCAGATGGACCCGTCATTTCGCAAACAGACCTCTACCTTCTCAAGCCAAACTTACAGATCCATCCCATCCTCACCAAATCCCATCGGTTCATCCTCATATTCAACCTACTTACCGGTGCGTCCTTAATCCTTGCAAACCAGATCTCAAACTTATTAGCCTGTGAAGGTTACACGGGGGGTTTAATGAGCAGCAAACAGACCGCGACCACCCGTTCGATGCGGCGAACCAGCCTGCAACTCTTCCCCGGGTATCAGTGATGCATATCGTCACGGAACGCTCACCATGGTGCACGACGGTGCGCAACGACTCAGGGGTCACACTTGGCGACATATGCGGGCAGATGCATAAAGAGTGAGTAGACGTGTCATGCGCGACCACCCAGCGCTGACTGCACTAGTTATATCGAAAATGTAATTACCGAGGGTGAACTCGCCGCAACACAGCCACGCATCCAGGAGCGCATCAAGCAAGTTGCCGCACGCAATGCTACCAACCTGACAGGGCCTCAATGGAATGGGTTCTATTCGTCACCTGCCCCGACGCCACTGAATCGGCTGAAGCGAGTAGGTATGTAGATATCCCCATGGAGGCACGTGTGGGGCCATAACTGATATTCTCCACTTTTTTTTTACAAGATTGGTTGTGCGAGGCTCATTTCTTCGACCAGTTGCATCGAGATGATCGATATGCTGAACAGCGTCTCGGTTTTGCTGCGCCAAACATCTTTGTGATGAAACTCGAGACATATGCTAACTGAGCGGCTGTTTTCCTGCCTCATCAGGATTTATGATACCTGTAGTCAGTTGACCACCCTTTGTAAATTGATGGGAAAGATTCGCTCTTGGTTTCTGTGAAGAAAAGGGAAGACAGTCACATGATCCAAATGATGGACCCCGTGATGCTACACGTGTTTCGACGTCGACGATGTTTCTCACGCTGGCACTCATCGTCTCCGGACGTTCCTCGGGTGGGCGGCTGCTCCTCGGCCTTGAGAGTTACTCGGACCTCTCATCGTTGTATTCGTTGCGAGTTTCGATCCCTCGCGTATTTTCGTCCATGTATGCCCTAAGCGGATATGCCCTTTGCCCACGCTGAATCGCTGATCAAGTTGAGGTCATCCCCACGTTCCCTTCATCTGAGTCACGCACCCCCTCCCTTCCAAAGGGCATCCCAGCCACGCACAGCGGATTCCCGATAGTCTCGCGTGCTTTTACTATATCTTATCTTTCCTCCCTTAGAAAGCAGAAACGCCTGATCGCTGAAACAGCGCCCTTGTGCCAACTCTTCTCTCTTTCGTGCGTACACTCATTTCCGCTCCTTTTTCTTTGTCTTCAAATCTGTGTGTGAGAGCAGCTGAACCCGTGGAAAAAAAAATCTACTCCAACATTCGACCATCATGCCTGACTCTGAGCCCGCTACCCCCTTCATCCCTCCCAGGCCAGATCTTGGGACGCCTCTAGGGAGCTCCCCCGCTGTGCTCCCTTCTGTTATTCCCATGTCTCCCACAAATAGCCAGGTATGCCGAGCCCCCCAAAATTGGGCATATACAGTTCACCGCCATTAAATACTGACAACACCGCCACCAGTCTTCGGTCTCATCTCCTCCCTTTGCGAACGCGTTCTTCTCCCCTTACACTGGCCAACCCTTTATCCCGCCCCCCATGGCGCCCCCTGGATCTTATTACATGCCCACAGTCCAGCTGCCAGAAAATGCTCATCCTCCTTCCATGCCTCCACCGACTCATCCGCATGGGCCACAACATCACCCTCCTGGTGTATCCGCAGACTGGATAGGCCCACCGACTGGACAACAGCCAGCAGGGTATGCCACCCCTTACAATGCGCAGGCGGGCTTAGTACCCTCTCCATGGTCAGCTGCCATGGCTACACCTTACGCGGCGTTCGGTGCGTTTGCACCGGGATTACCACCGACGAACCCTCAAGCCGCGCAAGGCCATTTCGGCCCTCCTCCAGGACCCCCTCCAGGACAAGGCTATGCGTATCCGTATGCTACTCCAGCAGCACAGTTTGCCGTACCGCACGGGTATCCAATGGCCGCCTATCAAACACCAGCATGGCCTCCTGCTGCTCCCATGGCGTACGGCGCGCCTCCGGGGCCCCCGCCGCCCGCTGTACCGCCGCGCCCGTCTGAACGGCTCACGCGCGCCGAGCGCTACGACAAAATCGGACATTTCGCTGCAGGGTCTCATTGTATGCAAGCGCATTTACTTGCGTGACGATTTATAACTCATCCTGTGCACCCAATTTACGTACAGATGGCCCGTACTCGAACCAATGCTGGTGAAGGCTGTGGAGGCGAAACTGCAAATGAACCCCCTGTTGCTTCCTCTTGGGGACGAAGACGACCACCCTCATCTCCGTTGGAAATGCTCTTCTCGACCGCACACTGCCATCGCTCGACAGATCCCACTCACCGTTCGTGGTCTAATGGCCGGCAAGAACCCGCGACGTTTCCGCGCGTGACTGAACTCCGCATTGTCTCGCGTGTCTTTCCGTCAGTCATCGACGTTCGCGCGACGAACCGGGCAGTTGGAATCACATGCGGGGATCTGATCGAACAATTGTCCGACCACCTACAACGGCGACTGCGCAAGGAGGACTACGAGGGCGCGTCGGCTCCTCGACGACGGGCTATCAGAGACGCATACCACCACAATCGCTCGCGGAGCACAGGCGTACCAGGCGGACAATTGGGAGACGGACTCAAGGCACTCGACTGGCTGGGCACACAGACGATGTTCGGGGGCATACAGCAGGACGAGCAGTACATGCTGGATCGGTTCAATGTCTTGATGCCATGCGTGCTCGAGTTGGTTTGCGTCGACCGACCTTTGGTTGACGATGAGGAGGATAGACGCCAAGCGAGGAGGCGAAGTAGGAATATGTCGACGTCGCGTCCTTCGAGCCGCGTGGATGACTATGCCTCTTCGTCGTCACGAGAGTAAGAAAAGCACTTCTCTATCTGATATGTATAAGTTCCGCGGCTTCATGAAGTGGCTCCTTGTTCTTTTTTGTTGTTGTTGTTTTTTGTCTTATTCGCCCTCTTTGCACGTGGCTAAGGTTAAATTTGCCCGTGACAGATTGTTGTTTTACCTACACGCTCTCCCCTGCTTCTGTAGCTAGAATGGAGGTACAAGTATAGTACAGGAAGGATTCGATTATTATTTTTGGTGATTGGTTGGAAACCAAATGACTTCTTCCTTTCGTTACTTCTACGAGTTGTACTGTACTGTACATGTTATCCCTCTGTATCCTTGACATCTCCCCCTTTCCCCCGCTCTGCTTTTGCGACGGAAATCGGGGTTTTTTATATCATAGCATAGAAAAAGATACACTACAGTACTCTTTCAAGCCTGTGGTCAATAATTGCCATACTTGGAAAGTGTCAGGGTCAGCGTGCGCAGCGCACAGCCTGTTTGTGCTGAGCACTTGCGCTCATGCACACATGCATAAGAAACTTGAAGCCATCGCTTTTAGTTTCTTATCTAAACCCAAACCGGACTTTTCTTCTCATCGCACACGGCCACATGCGACACACGTTTGGTGGTGGTGATATAGTAATGACGCGATGATCAGAGATTCGAGAAATCTCTACACTGCATCGATCGATCGATCGCTCATCGCCACCCTAATAGCCCCTTGATTCGCAGTAAAGAGGAACAGGAGTACGTGTGCTATGTGCTCCATTCTACTGTGCTGTTACTTTGCTGTGCCCGCGTGCAGTGCAGTGAATTTACTGATGTCTAACGATAGAAGGATCCAAGAAGAAAAAAGAAACTTGCGCAGTTTGTACTTTGTTTTTGTACTTGTGTGGGCTCTGACTTTCACGCACAGTTTGGTACCTCTGGGGCATCGTCATAGACAATGATTCTACGTAGTTCTGATAGAAGTACATGATGGTGAGGGGACATGACACAAGACCGTCATATATGTCCTTTTTTCAAGAATCAACATGCTCAAAAACCGTTCGTACCTATACCTAACCAATCGCCGAACAGCAAACTTATAGATTCGCCATTATGCGTACGACGTATACTTTCCGCGATGGTCGCACTGATATCTAACGTCACTAATTTAGTGCAGCCCGTTTGATGTTCACGTTGTGGCATTGTATTTGTAACCTACGTTTGACGGGGAGGATGAGCAGGAGGCATTGTTTTGGAATAAAATGGCTGCATACGACAAGCGTTTCCAACGGAAGATTCTCAATGACACTCATGCTTACTTCTGAGAAGAGGCCTATTCCTGATGAACAATTGAAAAAAATAGAAGCAGACAATACGCACCGTGAGAAACTAGCGCGTACGTCCTCGACGCCCCGTTCTCTTTTAAAGAACGAGCAGCCAATGCCAACGTCGACCCGGTGTCGATCATATCGTCTACTAGAATCGCAACCTAAAGAGGACCAAGTCAAAACGACCAAGCGAAAGAGGGAGCAAAAAAGGTGAGAACACACACCTTGCCTTTGACGTCGCCGACGAGAAGTTCCATTTTTTCCGGTGCATCTAGGGCTTTTCCATCTCGTTTTCTATGAAACAGTGCAAATTCTAGACCGAGCTTATCGGCGATAGCGGTAACACTGCAAACCAGGCGGAGGATAGCTCACATGCTCAGCATGGACTAGCCAAAAAATCGAAAAATAAAAATAAAAGTAAAAATCCAAGTACCGTTTAGCACCTCCGGCATCTGGACTGACGATAATCGCCTCCTGCCAGTCCGGGATGTGTTGCTTGATGTAAGAAAGCAGGAGAGGTTCGGAGTATAGATTGTCTACGGGAAAGTCGAAGAAGCCCTGGATCTGACTGGCGTGCAGATCCATAGTGATGACGTGGTCGCAGCCGGCTACGGCGAGCATGTTAGCGACGAGCTTGGCGGTGATAGGTGCCCGGCTCTTGTCTTTTTTGTCCATGCGCGCGTAAGGGTAGCACGGAATGACGGCGGTGATGCGGCGGGCAGAAGCACCCTTGCACGCGGAGATGAGAATGAGAAGTTCCATGAGGTGGTCGTTCACGTCGCGACAGGCAGATTGGAGGATAAAGACGTCCTCGTCCCGGACCGACTCGAAGATCTTCACGTTAATCTCCCCATTTGAGAACTTTGTCACTGAGCATGGTGTGAGGGGGGTGCCGAGCCTGGGTGGATGGAGAAGTTACAGTCCGTAGACTGTTCAGGTCGCGCAGGCAAAACTGCATCTCACCGCTCGGCCACAGCAGCGGCGAGCTCCGGATGGCTGTTTCCTTGAAGAAAAGATTGACAAAGAGGAAGGGCGGAGAAAACGTGCATACCAGTGAGTAATTTGACAGAGTTGCCGTGCAACATTGTATGATGAACAAGGTATGATAGAATAAAATTACGGGTTGAAGGAGGAAGTACAGTAACTGGGCTTGGTAACCACAAATTATTTTTAGTAACATTTTCGTCATACAATGTGTTTGTTCAGAACAAATACCACTATTGGGCAGGTACGAATATCGTCACATTCTCAACAACGTGCTCCGTATCTGCATATCCCAACAACTGTGAAAGATGGGCGCTAAACGGTAGATCAATGAAGGGAACGGAAAAGAGCCGCGAGGGTGCAACACACCTATTTAACCCCTTTACCTTGTCAACTTGCGCGAGTTATAGTTCGCCAAGCCACGACCGACTTCCTCCACCTCCCACTGCCCGTCATCCGCGGCGTTTTTCTCTACCAACACAACATCTTCTACTGGGAGAGGCAACGCCGTTGGCACTTCTTCCGTTCCATCGGACCCCAGGTCCTGGGACACTATTCAGTGGCAACTGGTGTCCCGGGTTGAGTCGGCGCGAGCCCACGGACATATTCCTCACGTGCTGCTTCGATATCCTCGGTAATTGCACCAGCAGCTTTCTTGCGCACAAGTATGCGCACCGCCTGACCCGACGCGAAAGCCCCGCGGACAGCGAGAACCCCAGCAGCTAGGAGACGGCCGCCCGACTCTCTGCGGGAAAGTACGCTGTGCGCGCCAGGGTCAATGATGACGGCGCCCGCAGGTGTCAGCGTATGTCGGGTCCATGCCTTAAGGTCTCGTAGCGGCATGGCGGATGGTGTGAACAAAGTGTGCAGCGGCCTGGTGATTGGATTTGTCCCGTTTGAGCCTGGACTCGACGTCCCGCCATGGTACTCAAGAATAGCAAATAAAGATGCGGGGTGACGGCTGGAGGTTATGATCGTCGATACCCCAGCGGCGGTTGCGATCTCCGCTGCGATGAGTTTTGTTTCCATCCCACCTGTCCCTAGGTTTGAGCCGAGGGTTGCTGTGCTCACTGTGGCCATCACATGAACCAAGAGCAAAAAGGATAGAATAGGCGATTAGTTACCTTGGGTACGAATCGCAGAAGTTGACTCTACGACTTCGATGAGTCGCGCAGATGAATCCTTCCGAGGGTTGGCGGTGTACAATCCATCCACATCGGTGAAGAGGAAGAGGTAATCTGCATGGATCATGGAAGAAGTGATGGCAGAAAGGGTGTCATTGTCACCGAATTTGATTTCCTGGTACAAATATGAGGCCTGTGTTCCAACGGCACGGCGAATCGGTACCTACGCTAACTGAGACAGTATCGTTTTCGTTCACGATTGGCACAACGCCCATGAAGAGTAATTCCTTGATTGTGTTCACCGCATTTAGGTACCTTGTACGCTGAGAAAGGTGTGTCGTCAGGACTTTTTTTGGTCAGAAAGGACGCACGTCTGAGATATCTCCGCGGGTAAGAAGCACTTGGGCAATAGGCTGACCCAGCTGACCGAACAGATTATCCCAGAGGCAATCAATCTACCTTGTCCTATGCAGCCAATGCCTAGCAGTAAGCAGTCAATGAGCAGTCCGAAGGATCGTAAGTGGGCACACCTGTTTTCCCGAGAGACTTTTCGGTCGGGCAGGCATCGACATGCGTGCAACCAACCCAATCGCGCCAGAGCTTACAGGACGACTTTGTGCCCTGCTGCGCGCAGGCGCACGACGGTTTCTACGATGGCGGAGAGCGTGGATAAGAGTGGTTGGTGCGTCGTCTCGTGCACGATCGATGATGTGCCTGCATCACGCCGGCGGGAGGGGATGGTCAATTGGTCAAGATCCCCGGGGTAAGTGAACCACACCGAGTTTGATTACAATTGTGAGCGGCTTCGTGCGGACCATAACAATGTGGAGTTGAAAGACAGTTGAAAGATGATGATGGGAGGACGTATGACGTTTTCGAGTGACCCGAAGATCAGCTCTATCAGTACTAGTGCGCGTTGCCTATCTTGGCTTCCAAGTTGCTTACTACTGACTACGTACGCACAGGTCCACCATCTCGTCCAGTGCCTAACTTACTTCGCAGCAACCACTGCAGTGGTGCAACCCACCTATCGAGTTCATATTGTATTGATTTCGATCAATATACTGAATACAGTACTGTAACACTGACGCTCATCTGGCGTGGCTATTCAACCGGTTCAGCGCTCATCGCTCTCAGCGCCTCTCTCTAAGCGAGCCTCCGAGTCCAAGCGAGGGTTACACGAGGCCTGCCAACCTCTGTCTTGAACCACATCTTGTCATCTTCATCGATATTCAATATTTTCTCACCTGCCATGTCTTCTTTCGCTCCTCCCGTCTCTCCCCTTTATCCTACCGAAGGAATCGGCCAAGGTGTAATAAGCGACATCTCTCAACGACAAAGGTATGCTTTTTTCTGTTAAACTTATCAGCTCGTGAGTAAATTTGATCCCCGGGCAACAGTTCACGTACTACATCGATCCACATCCTCGACGACGATTCGCTACTTCACATCTTTTATCTCTATCGGCCGGCTGTTAGCATGATCGACGAAGACGAGAACCTCCGATTCCGTGTCACTTGGCAAAGGAGATGGGACCACAAGCATTGGTGGCACAAACCCGCACATGTATGCCGAAGATGGCGAAACCTCATACTTGGGTCAGCATCCTTCCTGGGTCTTTACCTCGTTTGTACACTTGGCACGCCTGTAGCAGACATCCTAGCAAATTCGCCACCCCTTCCACTCGTCATCGATTACATCGATGGAAGTCACCATTATGACCTCGATGGACGTCCCAATGGTCCCGGCATCACTGCAGAAGACAAGGAGGGATTTTTCTCGCTCTCGAGCAACCTAATCGTATCCGTTATATCCGTGTTGGGTTGTCTTTTCAGTATTTGCAAAAGTTCTTCATGGCCATCGACCACGAATTACCAATTCTGGAATACTTGGTTATGCTTAGGATGACTAGGGATCATGACGCTACCTTCGTATTTCCCGAGACAATTCAAGCACCACGTCTCCGTCACATCGTCCTGCACAGCATTGCCCCTCCGATAGGATCTCGATTATTCACAACTGCCGTAGGCCTCGTCAAACTCTGCCTTTTCATGGGCGGCAACGAGAACTATAATCCGATCTACGATTCATCCACCTTCATAAATCCAAACATCCTGCTCCAGTGGATCTCACCCCTGTCTCAACTAGAAACGCTCGAGATCATCACTTTTCCCAACCCGATGTGGAGACGCAGCTGTCGCATACGCCAATTATCTCACACGCCACTCTTCCTAACCTTCGCCTGTTAAGCTTCCGAGGCGTCTGTGCCTACCTCGAGGTACTTATTCATCAGATCACCACACCTCGCCTCGAGAGGCTCCGTGTTATATTTTTCGACCAAGACTCGTATTCCATCCCATGTCTCGTCCGGTTTATGAACACAACAGAGAACAAAGGCTTTGGTTTGATAGCGCCAAGTTCGAGTTCTCTGGTGATGGAGTTCGTTTGGTGACATATCCCCATGAGGAGAACAGGCGGTGTTCCCTTAGCATAAGTGTCGACTGTTGGAAGATTCACGGGCATAATTCTCCTATTGTACAAATCGTCGATGCGCTTGGCCAAGTATTCTCGGCTGTAGAAAATCTCATTCTCGATTATATGGAAGCCAGTCGGTCATCTGAAGAACTCTTCGGCCCTGAAGTCGGCCCTACCGAGTGGCGCAACCTTTTTAGGCCGTTTAGCAATGTGAAGAACTTTCGCGTCAATGATGGGTTGGTCGAGGGATTCTCTTGTTATCTACGATCGGACGATCATGGAGGGCTCCCTCTGGAACTCTTGTCCGAACTGCAGGAGCTCACATATTCTGGGTGTAGCAATCCCGTTGATGCGTTCACCTCATTCATCGACGCCCACCAGAACGCGGGCCACCGTGTATCTTTCAAGTTGGTCCGTCTTAGCCCAAATACAAGTCCTTAAGACTCATCCCTTGGAGCGCACGCGATTACATCCGCGAGCGGCGCGGATGGGAATGACATAGGTAAACGAAACTGTCTCTCGCTTTCACACGCTAATGACCGAATTACTGTAAGGAGTGCGTCGGACCTATGCACGGATTGGAGCGGAACAACCGCTTCGGTACGGTTCCTCTCCTTTCGTCCATCACCACCTCACTACACCTCGACCTTTGTCCGACCCTTCGACCTCCAGCGCAAGACGACCGTGAACGAATCGAAGACCGATCCTTCCTCACAGCCACCCATCCTACACCCTTACCAACTCTTTTCCCTTTTTTCAGACCTTGGACAACGACGAGCAGCTCTTGCAGCGACGTCATGATACTAGTGCACCCTTCGCATCCATTCTCTTGGCGCCATCTCGTAGTTACTGACATTTCTATTTTCACTTTTTTGATATCTTTCATACACCCGACGCAGCGATAACGCGCGCGTTCACTTGTTACTGGCCTTTGTTTTCGCCGACACAGGCGCTCGTAGGGACTACTATCTATCATGTTTATTGGTCTTAATATACTGTGGTAACTGCACAAGGACCTAGTATCTACGGTCGCAGAAGCGGTCACCTGACGGTAATACAGTCTAAATACTAAGTTAAGCACACAAGGGACGTGCGTGGCTGATTGAAGCTCCTAGTGGGTTTGTAATGGCTGGCGTGCACGGGTTGTATAGTACTTGGGCCGGCTATGGAAGCTCAGGCCAGGTCGGTCACCAGCACCCAACTCTCGTCCAATGCCTAACTTACTTCGCAGCGAAGAATTGTCCGCCGCAGTGGTGCAATTCACGTATCGAGTTCATATTGTGTTGATTTCGACCAATCTACTGAATAGAGTACTGTAACAATGATGCTCATCTGGTGTGGCCATTCAACCAGTTCAGCGCTTACGCGCTTACCTCTTAGCGCCCAGCGCCTCTCTCTAGGCGAGCCTCCAAGCGAGGGTTGCACGAGGCCACAACGTCTGTCTTGGACCACAATCTTGCCATCTTCATCGATACTTAATACTATTTCTCACCTGCCATGTTTTCTTCTTTTGCGCCTTCCGTCTCTCCCCTCCATCCTACCGAAGGATTCGGCCAAGGTGTAGTAAGCGACGTCTCCCAACGGCAGAGGTATGCTTCCTTCTGCTATGCTTATCAGCTCACGAGTAAATTTGGTCCTCGGGCAACAGTTCACGTATTACATCGATCCACATCCTCGACGATGATTCCTTACTTAACATATTTTATCTTTATCTGCCGATTGTTACCGTGACTGAGGAAGACGAAAATTTCGACGACGTCGGTATCAGTATCATTAGGGGAAGGAGATGGGACCGCGAGCATTCGTGGTACAAACCTGCACATGTTTGCCGAAGATGGCGAAACCTCATACTTGGGTCAGCATCCTTCCTGGGTCTTTACCTCGTTTGTACACCTGGCACGCCTGTAGCAGACATGCTGGCAAATTCGCCACCCCTTCCGCTCGTCATCGATTACCTCGATGAAAGTCCCAACATCACTGCAGAAGACGAGGAGGGAATTTTCCTCGCTCTCGAGCAACCTAATCGCATCCGCTATATCCGTGTTGGGTTGTCTTTTCAGTGTTTGCAGAAGTTCGTCATGGCCATCGACCACGAATTACCAATTCTGGAATACTTGGTTATGGTTAGGATGACTGAAGATCAATACACAACCTTCGTATTTCCAGAGACAATTCGAGCACCACGTCTGCGTCACCTCGTCCTGGACAGCATTGCCCCTCCGACAGGATCTCGCTTATTCCCAACTGCCACGGGCCTCGTCACACTCTGCCTTTTCATGAGCGACTCATCGAACTACAATCCGTTCTACGACTCATCCACCTTCATAAATCCAAACTCCCTTCTCTGGTGGATCTCACCCCTCTCTCAACTAGAGACGCTCGAGATCACCACTTTTCCCAACAGTAAAGTGGAGACGCAGCTATCGCATACGCCAACTATCACACACGCCACACTTCCTAACCTTCGCTCGTTAAGCTTCCAAGGCGTCTGTGCCTACCTCGAGGTACTTATTCGTCATATCGCCACACCTCGCCTCGAGAGGCTCCGTGTTATATTTTTCGAGCAAGACTCGTATTCCATCCCATGTCTCGTCCAGTTTATGAACACAACAGAGAACAAGAGGCTTAGGTTCGATAGCGCCAAGTTCGAGTTCTCTGATGATGGAGTTCGTTTGGTGACATATCCCCATGAGGAGAACAGGCGGTGTTCCTTTAGCATGAGCGTCGACTGTCGGCGTTTCATGGGGGATATTTCTAATATGACAGAAATTGTCGATGCGCTTGGCCAAGTATTCTCGGCTGTAGAACATCTCATTCTCGATCACGTAGAAGACGGTCAGTCATCTGAAAGAAACTTCTACTACGAAGTCGAGCGTACCCAATGGCACGAACTTCTTAGGCCGTTTAGCAATGCGAAGGACCTTCGCGTCAACCATGGGCTGGTCGAGGAATTTTCTCGTTATCTACGATTGGAAGATGGAGAGCTCCCTCCAGAGCTCTTGCCTGAACTGCAGGAGATATTCTGGGAGTAGCAATCCCGGTAATATATTCATTGGAGCACACGCGATTACATGGGCGAGGGACAAGGATGGGAATGATCTAGGTAAATGAAACTGGCTCCCACTTTGACACGTGAACGACCGAATTCTCCCGGACTGCTTCCCACCTTCTTTCAAATATATTATTAATAACAGGTGCTTGGGATACCTATTGATCTTTACCGATTCATGCAGACATCAGGTTCAACGGCTTACAGGTGTTTATCGTACACATATAGTTCCCCGTGGCCGTATACTTCATTTTACCACACCGAGTTTGATTACAATTGCGAGCGGCTTTGTGCGGACCATAACAATATAGCAGTTATCCTCCCATCGCCATCATATTTCAGTGAAATATGATGATGATGGGAGGACGTATAATATTTGGAGTGACCGGGCCCACCAAGGACCAACGTCACCAGCTGTCACGGTACGCATTGCCCTTCGCAGCGAAGAATTGCCCGTAATCCACCTATCGAGTCCCTATTGTATTGATTTCGACCAATCTACTGAATACAGTACTAGTAATGTAAGACTAACACTCATCTGGCGTGGCCATGCAACCGGTTCAGCGCTCATCGATCATCACTCAGCGCCTCTCTCTAAGCGAGCCTCCACTGGCAAGTGAGGGTTGCACGAGGCCTGCCATCGTCTGTCTTGAACCACATCTGTCGTCTTCATCGATACTCAATATTTTCTCACCTGTCATGTCTTCTTTCCCACCTTCCGTCTCTCCCCTTTATCCTACCGAAGGAATCGGCCAAGGTGTAGTAGGCGACATCTCCCAACGGCAAGGTATGTATGCTTTCTTCTCTTATGCTTCAGCTCACGAGTAAATTTGGTCCTCGGGCAACAGTTCACATACTACATCGATCCACATCCTCGACGATGAATCGCTACTTAATATATTTTATCTCTATCGGCCGGTTGTTAAAGTGACAGAAGACGAGAATTTCGACGAACTCCGTATCAGTATCGTTACGGGAAGGAGATGGGACCGCGTGAATTGGTGGCACAAACCCGCACATGTTTGCCGAAGATGGCGAAACCTCATACTCGGGTCAGCATCCTTTCTGGGTCTTGACCTCGTTTGTACACTTGGTACGCCTGTCGCAGACATGCTGGCAAATTCGCCAACCCTTCCACTCGTCATCGATTACCTCGGTGGAGGTCGCGACGTCACTGCAGAAGACGAGGAGGGAATTTTCATTGCTCTTGAGCAGCCTAATCCCATCCGCTGCATCCGTGTTGGACTGTCTCTTCATGGTATGCAGAAGTTCGTCATGGCCATCGATCACGAATTACCAATTCTGGAATACTTGGTTTTGGTTATGACGGCTACGGAGGATGAAAGCGAGCCTTCGTATTTCCCGAGACAATTCAAGCACCACATCTACATCACCTCGGCCTGGTCGGCGTTGCCCCTCCAATAAGATCCCGATTACTCACAACTGCCGTGGGCCTCGTCACACTCCGCATTTTCATGGACGACTCATTCACTTACTTAAATCCAAACACCCTGCTCCAGTGGATTTCACCCCTGTCTCAACTTGAGACCCTCGAGATCATCACTTTCCCCAACCTCGATGTGGAGACGCAGCTGTCGCATACGCCAACCATCACATATGCCACATTTCCTAACCTCCGCTTGTTGAGCTTCCTAGGCGCCAGTGCCTACCTCGAGGAACTTATTCGTCAGATCGCTACACCTCGCCTCGAGAGGCTCCGTCTTATGTTTTTCGAGGAACTCGCGTTTTCCATCCCATGTCTCGTCCGGTTTATGAACACAACAGAGAACAAGATGCTTATGATTGATAGCGCCAAGTTCGAGTTCTCTCGTCAGCGAGTTTGTGTCCAGACATATCCCCATGAGGAAAACAGGCGGTTTTCTTTAACATAAGTGTCGACCGTTGGAATCTTGACTGGCATATTTCTTCCATGGCACAAATTGTCGATGCGCTTGGCCAAGTATTCTCGGGCGTAGAACATCTCATTCTCGACCACGTGAAAGATGGTCGGTCATCTGAAGAAGTCTTCGACTTCGAAGTCGACCGCACCGAGTGGCACAAACTTCTTAGGCCGTTTAGCAATGTGAAGAACCTTCGCGTCAACCATGGACTGGTCGAGGAATTCTCTCGTTATCTAGGATTGGACGATGGAGAGCTTCCTCCAGAGCTCTTGCCTGAACTGCAGGAGCTCACATATTCCGGGAGTAGCAATCCCGGTGATGCATTCACCCCATTCATCGATGCTCGCCAGAACGCGGGCCGCCCTGTATCGTTCAAGTTGGTCCATCGTAGCCCCAAGCCCAAGTCCTTAAGGCCTTAAGACTCGCCATTGGAGCCCGGGCCCACGCGATTACATGGGCGAGGGCGAGGATGGGAATGACCTAGGTAAATGAAACTGGCTCCCACTTTCACACGTGAATGACTGAATTATTCATATATCTCTCGGACTGCTTCCCACCCTCTCTCAAATATGTTGTTAATAGTAGGTTCTTGGGATACCTACTGGTCTTTACCAATTCATGCAGACATCTAGTAGTTACAGGTGTTTATCGTACACATATAGTTTCCCGTGGTCGTATACTTCATTTTACCCGCTCTTCCTCGTTTGTGAGACCATAACCCAAACTATGCCCTACGATGACACTAACAGTCACAAATATAATATAAGAGCTTGAGGAATAACTCCAGGCCAGAGGCATCGGTTTTTATGGTGAGATGATGAAAATTTATGTGATAGCCTAGGTGCGGTAGGCGATAGAGATCTTACGCCAGACATCCGGGTTGAATGACCACGAAGAATACAAGTGGTGCGTAGACTTCGTCACCCACACCAAAGTTGAGTTCGCTCCTGTGGCCTCGGGAGGGTGCTCGAGAAACTGGCAGGCAGCGCAAGCAGACCTAGGCTACATTATTGACCAGCGTTTGCCTAAGATATCTCT
>WTXE01000171.1:0-63478 GCA_022496225.1 Russula aff. rugulosa BPL654 | reverse complement strand
CTTCTCTTCGTCGCTGGACCCATTTCGCACCGACCTAATGAAGATCGTCCGCGACTACCTTCTTGAAGGTGAAGAGTCGAAAAAAATATGGATGTCGAGGCATACAAACTAAACATCTATAGTGCGCATTTAATTTTCGTTCGCCCTGTATCTGATATATATCGCTTCCAGGCAAAGGTCATCCTTCAAGCCCATGTCGATACTCCACGGAGCAAAAAGACGTTTGGGTCGCTCGTGATCGTCTTTCCAACTCACCATGAGGGCGGAGCTCTGTTCCTACGGCACCGGGTCACGAATGGATCTTCGACCCTGGCCATGCGCTTGCAGGTGGACGTCCGTCGGTCGGTTACGTGGCATTCCTCAATGATGTCGAGCAGGATGTTGCACCGGTCACATCAGGCCATTGCGTCACATTGACATACAACCTCTATTTCGATGATGACGATGTTCCTGTCTCTGAGAAAGACGCGATCTCGGAACATCTCATTCCCCCTAAACCACCAAATCAAGATGGATTCAGTAAAACTTTCGAAGCACTACTTGAGAACCCGGAATTCATGGCAGAGGGCGGCACGCTTGCATTTGGGCTGAGGCACGGCTATCCGATCGAGAAAAGAGGCCTCAAGCACGTCTGCAAAGTCCTAAAGGGGAGCGACGCGGTCGTATACCAGAGCGCGCGAGCGCTTGGGTTTGAACCGACGTTGTACATGACTACGACGAGCCCTGTGGTAGCTTCGTCGTCGACAGACTGATCCGGGATGCGTTTATTGACGAAGACAAAGGCGATTCCATTTGCAGATATATACAAATGGAGGGTGGGATCCCTGTGCGTCAAGATGGTTATCACGATCCTTATGATGATGGTAATCTCAAGAATCCCGAGCCGGTGGAATGGGTCACGCCCATTACGACATATAACCGTATTGAGGGTGTTTACGCAAACTGTGAAAAGTCGCGGCTGGACAGCATAGACGGGGACGCCTGTATGATCATACGCATCGGGAAGGTGGGAGACAGGTTGGCGTATCCAACAGTCGCGCAAATGGAAGAAGCATACGAGTGGGATGAGGAATGGTAGCGAATAGAATTAGTTGGGTCATTACTCGACAATACTCGCTCGGTACATTGTGGACAGTGGAATACACCTAACGTCACCAATCTCATTCTATAGTCTCGGACATCACGAACCAACGTTCTTTGTGGTACACATACCGTAGCAATATAGATGCGGAGTCTAAAGGTATACGATTTGGTGCAATACACGGCTCAGGTATAGCATTCCGATGCATGTATCGAGTTCTGCACTTCTATGAACCCGTCTTTGAACATTCCCGCCTTGTCATCCCGTAGTATTGCATGATTTGCATCATACTCGTAGAGGCCCTGACTCCGATTTCCCTTTTGGATGGGTCGCTACTCTCGAATTTCGTCTGCTGAGCCTGAGGGTACTATAGGAATTTATATGCCTAATGTTAGTCCATGCGAATTTCATTTGCTGCCTCCGTCCCAAAGTTGAGTGAGAGTTAACTGAACTTGATGTGTATTTGGGGCAAAGCGCCCTTGAAGGCGCCAGTCGATGGCTGTGACACAGCGTTTCCAAGGAGTATTGCGATTGCGGCGGGCCGATTGCCTCTTGTTGTGTGTAAAGAGATGTCAATGCTTCGGGGGTACGTCACGGCGTGGGTCTTTCTCTCCGTGAAAAAGACACGTGCCAGATGGATGATGGTGCATTGACAGGGCTGGGTCGGAGTCGAAGACGGTAACTGCCGAACCGGATGACAGTCTACTGCCAGTCTACTACCCCTGAAATCGCCTGGTCAAGGTCAACAATATCCGGTACGTATGGATTCATTTTTCCGTGACTGGGACCGGTCCCGCCGTGACCATCAACTACTCACATCACTGCGAGAATCAATTGTCAATAAGCCGCCCTACATAACGGAACGCTCCAACTTCCCCATTCTTTTTTCTCTCTCTTTTACAAGGTCGCCAAGGACGGTCACGCTGCCAGGTTCGGAGATGGTGTCCCCTAAATCCTGCATTTCCTGACATTCTTATCAGACACATCAACCTCGCTAATACTACTCCAGATGAGTTGGAAAAGCTGGCTCAAGCCTGTGAAGTGTTGGATGAGACCGAGCACAATGCTGGAAAGATGGACACGGAATGCTTTTCTTCGACGCTAGACCCCTTTCGCACCGACCTGATAAAGATCATTCACGGCTACCTTCTTGAAGGTGAAGAATCGACCAAAAAAATAAAGCTCCAGCCACCCAAGCTAAATATATCCAGTAAGCATTTATTTTTCATTCACCCTATCCGTTACTATAATGCCGTCCAGGGAAGGGCTCATTCTTCAAGCCTCACGCCAACACTCCGCAAAGCGAAAAAATATTTGGATCGCT
Source organism: Russula aff. rugulosa BPL654 (assembly GCA_022496225.1). NCBI lineage: Eukaryota > Fungi > Basidiomycota > Agaricomycetes > Russulales > Russulaceae > Russula > Russula aff. rugulosa BPL654. Next base: position 61,073 of record WTXE01000171.1, on the reverse strand, counting down.
CTGGTCGTCTTTCCAACGTATTATGAGGGTGGAACTCTGTTCCTCCGACGCCACGGTCACGAATGGATCTTCGACTCTGGCCAGGCGCTTTCAGGTGGGGCCTTGGACCGACCGTCGATTGGTTACGTGGCATTCCTCAACGATATCGAGCAGGATGTTGCACCAGTCACATCGGGCCATTGTGTCACATTGACATACAACCTCTATTTCGATGATGACGGCGGTCCCGTCTCTGAGAAAGACGCGATCTCGGAACATCTCATCCCCCCAAACCACCAAATCAAGATGGATTCCGTGAAGCTTTCAAAGCTCTACTTGAGAATCCAGAATTCATGGCAGAGGGCGGCACGCTTGCATTCGGGCTGAGGCACGGCTATCCGATGGAGCAAATAGGCCTCCGGGGCGTCTGCAACAACCTGAAGGGGAGCGATGCGGTCGTATACCAGAGTGTGCGTGCGCTCGGATTCGAACCTGTGTTGCACATGTACTACGAAGACCGCGGCTACGTTCACCTACCGGTGAGGGCGTGATTATCGACGTCGTGGTCGGGTTTGGAGCTATGTTTGATGAAGACACGGTCTGCGAAATTGTAGAAGCCATGGTGGGATCCCTGTGTGCCAAGGCGGTGGGAGTATTTATAACAATCCTTATAGCGGTACTGATCAATTTGAGAATCCAGAGGCGGTGGAGTGGGTCACGCCAGTGACGAAGTATAGCCGCCAGGAGGGTATTTTCGTGACTCGTGACGACTCGACGAGTTTTAGTGGGCATACGGGGACCTATGTATGATCGTACGCATTGGGAAGGCAGGCGACAGGCTGGCATATCCAATAGTTACGCAGGTAAAAAAGTATTGTGATAGACGCGAAGACTACTAGTCGGGATCCGAAGACGACTAGTTAACTCACGCGTTGAGGCCGTCAGGCAGTGGGCGCTCCGTCTCTTCATTATCACATTACATACACACTCTGTACAGTCTGTACTTGACTACATCACGGACTCAGACAGTAGAACACATCAAAAACTACACAAATCTCATTCCAGTGTCTCGGCCTCCACGATCGAAGCGTGCCTTCGTACTATGAAACACATGCCACGACTGTATAGATGCGGGGTTTAAAGATATCGAACCGTTGTCGTTGGTGTTCCGGAATCTCACTGATCTCACTACCGAAGTGAAAACAGGACAAGGGCCATTCGATGTAATTGAGATCGACTTTCCTTCGTCTCAACATCATGTTGACAGGCTAGTTCGCTATCAAGGCATTCCACCTACACTTGACGTTCTCAAGCACAAAAATATCCAGACTCGGGACACCCATAATATAGCATTTTTTACATTCTAACCACCAAATGCTAACGGTGTCCACCAGAATCCAGGCCCTACACTCGAACACGGTGATGTCGGTGAGGAAGCACATAGATCCAATTTGAGCTTCGGAGAGCCACACGGGCCCTATATGGCTCTCAATCTCTGGCACGCAACGGTTTCCATCTGGAATGTACTGTATACGGGAAGGGAGAGGCTAGTGATGACCACGCCAGCTAGACTGGTGTGTAAGAACAGGTGCGGTGCGCCGGAGGGATCGTAGACTCTAAACGCAGAAGATATGAGCGAATACAGAGAGCGATGGGCGGCCGGACAGGTGGGAGGTGTCTCTTTCGAGTTTCGACGGGAACGCCCGGAACGAGCGTAGTCAAGTCTGTCGAGAATGGGGTCACAGAGTATGGGCGCGTGACGCCGCGTGTCGGCACGAGAGGATGCAGCGATTGAATGCGAGAGTGGGGTGAATACTGCAGCGTCGGCCAGGCAGAACGAGAGACTCGTAATCTCGTATACGCTTTTGTAACCTTCAAGTTGTCAGTTACTTTACAAGCATCATGATTGGGTGCCGTCCTCAAACAATGTGACCAGCATGTCACGGCGCTGTCACGTCACCCATTCATCGTTGAACTTCTGACGCGCGACCAACTTACAATTCCTTCAACATCCCTACCGTCAGCTATCTTCGTTACTACACGTTCCTCACTTTAAAAATACACACTGTCATATTGCCTCATCTTTCTTGCTTGCATGGCTTGACTCGCCCGGTTACTACCTCAGGGAGGGATACCATTGTGTTCCACGACGGTCCTTGTTTTTGGCCACGCCCCCAGCAAACGTCTCAAAGTCAAAGAGAAGGTCAGCGCCCGGCATCTTACTCACGAACAAAGATCAGATACAATGAGAGGAAGTACCAAGGGCTGTCAGGTGCAGTTTCGGAACTATATGCCTAGAATGTTGATTCTTGGCTTTCCGTCGTCAAGGCGTCTAATATCGGCTTGTTGTCCAATCGTCTCGCACAAGATGCTATACCTTGTCGTCTCTCTCTGATATAAGTAGCTCTCTGAGAGTATCGATACACAAGAAACGACGTCATCAATGGACCACCTCCCCTCAGAGCAATCATCACTTCCTTATAACTTAGCGCATAATTCTAGCGACACGGCGGAGGATTATCCAGCGCAGCAGCCTCGGGCCGAATTTTATCCCGGCAATCTTCAAAGTAATGGAACTGAGGTCAATTCCATTGCTCCTGGATCGTACTCGTATCCGGTTTATCAATACGACCATTGGGATGGTAAGCCATTGTGATCGAGGTACGGTCTAGTTTTGACATGCAACCCCAGCATCCGAATACTTGTCTATCCAGCAATCTGTTCCGAGCACTCCCAATGATCAGTCGCAATTCTATCCTCAACCATACGTTCCCTCAAATGGTGCGCCTTAATTTATCCTCACCAACTGGGTGTATGTCTGATTGATAAATCATCCCCCTGTTTGCAATGTCTGTCATAATCAAGTCCCAGAGTCGGGTTTCGAAGAGCATCTTATTGACAATGACACTCGCCATCTCGCACGCATACAGGCACATCGTGCTGCTGGATGGGGAATCACAAAATTTCGGACTGTGCAGGAAGGCACCGTGGATCATTTGGAGGCTCAGGGGACCTCTGGTTTTGATACACCAGGATCATCATCCGCGACGATTGCTGACACTTCGTCCTCGCTGTCTGACGACGTGTTTTACTCACAATACGGGGCGCGAGATGACTATCCGGGTGCGACATCGTCGTGCTGTGGACAGGCGGAAGGTACCCCACAGAGCCACGTGATGACCCAGGGACAGGACGCCGCCCAACAGGAAGCGCTTCGACGGCGTGAACAGAAGACCCGAGAGAAAAGAGAGGGAGATAGGAGAAGGAAAAGAGCTGACCGCGCCGGAGATGACCAAGCTTACTCGAGGGTATGTAGTTTGCTCGCAATTAAATTGGACCCGAAGAATACCCTCTCCCAGCGTAGTGAGTGTTTGTGTATTCACCGCTCGGAAATGTTGAGCGTTTCGTAGTTCTAACGAGTGTTGAGAGCATTGATCAAGATTTTGAGAGGATGTGCGAGTTGCTCGAAATTTCGATGACGCCGAGGAAAACCCTCGCCCATCGCAGTGAGTAGTTGTGTATTCATTCCCATCTGAGGTACTGAACATTTCATAGTTCTAGAGGGTGTTGAGGCGATGGCGGAACGGCAAAAGCTTGACAGAGGCCTTCGGTATCAGCTCGAAGAACGCGAAGCTCAGCTTGCTTTACTGGAACTAAAGTCTTTTCAACGTTCGACTGAAGCAGTTACTGGCTCCGGCCCTCCAATCAACATCCACACGGCGCTGGGTGGCCCAGACACAGATGCGACCTTGCATTCACGCCCCTAGTCCAGCGGGAAGAGAATCAAATGTAGCGTATAATGGTAACGCGGCACTGAATGTTCAGCACATGATAGATCATAGATATGTATTTATTATATGTCATGAACACACACACACAGCATGCATTACTGCTCTGCGTATTTTGCTCGAATACGGGCTCTTTCAGGAGCCCACTTATCTTCAAATGCCGCGGCACGGGCCGCAATCTGCCTCTGATGATGGAATGGTCGCTCTCGCTCTGCCCTCCGAGCCGCTTCGGCCTCCGCTGGATTCATGTGTTCGAGGGCACGTTGGAACTCTTGGAGCCGGCGTTCCTCGGCAACTTTGGCGGCTCTATCCAACTCCTCCGCAATTACAATTTGCTCCTGGATGACCGCTGTCAAATCTGCGACATGACCGTCCATCATCTCGCCGTACTCCATCCTCTTCTCAACAAATGCTTCGAACCCTTCCACAGTCGGCCACTCCAGGAACGCTGGAAGTGGTCAGACGACGATCAATGAGTGCGTGTGAAAGAGAACATTTCGCATCAACCCCAATTCCGAAACATTTGGGACAAACGGACAACGACGTACCGCTTCTTACGGCCTCCAGTTCACCAGTTACTTTCTCGCGTTTGGCTTGATTGACTTTGAAAATGTCGATAGGAAGTGCAGGCGATGAGCTGACATCGGAAGACGGGCCACTGGTGGTCTGACGCTGAGATGACATGATGATTAAGGTAGCTTTAGCCCTTGCACGCGGGAATTGCAGTTACTCGTCGTCGGGGAAAAAAGGAGATCTAGGTGGGTGTGGGTGGGTGGGTATTCGGTATTTGTGTAGGTGTAACCCACCTCGGAGGCTCAACATTTATGTATGTGCGAGCCATGTCCATGCATACGCACCGCCCCGCACATTCAATTACTAACCCACCTACACCATAGTGAGAGCGAAAACTTGGAATGACGGTTACGACGGGGTCTTCCTAGAAGGCGAAACAATAAAAAGGGGGGAGGTGTAGTTGGCGCCGGATTTATTGTCATCGATGTTGGTGGGAGAGGGTGGCAGCTGGCCGCAATGGCCGGCAATGGGACATGGAACATGTCACCAGTAATGCTCGGGCATTTACTATGACTTTGTCCCGAGTCATAACTAAAGGACAATGGTAAATATTTGATTCCTGGAGCCTTGACCTCCTTGCAGCGCATGGCCGAAGTTCGGTGAATATGTGGTGACAATACGATCGCCACTGGCATGTAATTGTTCACAGTCAAGTGTGAGTTGCATAAACCCTAACCCTCTTTCAAACATTTCGATGACATAAGCGATACTTCCGACCGGCGTACTACAGTACTACGTCGGGTCTTTATCATCTTGCCTTTGCCTTGCTTTGCTTGCATGCCCTGACTCGCGCTGTTACCTCGGGTAGCACCATTGTGTTCGCCGCTCCGCGACGGTCCTTGTTTCTGACCACACCTCCAGCAAGGTGAGCAAACGTCTCAAAGTCAGAGAGAAGGTCAGTACTCGGTATCATACTCATGAACACAGATAAGATACAATGAGAGGAAGTGTCAAAGGCTGAAAGCTGTACTTTTGGACCTAAGATAATATACCCAGAATGTTAATTCTTGGCTTTCCGTCGTCAGGGCGTCTAATGTAGGTTGTTGTTGTCGAATCGTCCCGCATAAGATGCTATACCTTGTCGTCTCTCTCTGAGAGTATTCATGCACAAGAAACTATGTCATCATCTATGGACCACCACTTGCCCTCAAAGCAATCGTCATTCCCTCATAACTCGACGCATAATGAAATGAAGGTAAGCTCAAGTACACCTGAATTATACTTTCCCGCGTCTGATCATGTGGCATTAGGATGGTAAGCCATTGTGATTGAGATACAGTCAAATTTTGACGTGCAGAGCCAGGATCTAAATACTTACCCCCCACCAATCCGCTCCGGGCATCCCTGCAGTGCATGGTACATGTATGGTGATTATGAGGTGATAACACGATCGCCAATAATCGCCATGCCACTAGTATGTAATTGTTGTGGATCAAGGGCAATGCGTTTTTGCACTGTTTTTGCCGTAACAGCTCGCGCAAACCCTAACCCTCTTCAAAGCCTAAAAGCATTTCGTGACCAAATCGGAAGGCGGAAGCAGGTTGACCCCTGACACTGAATACCCCACACCCCTGAACGTGAGGGGAGTATAAAATAGCACTTGCCCATAAATTGACCGCGTCATCAACTTCAACATCAGCCAGATGGAACTCATGGAAGTGGAACACGGTGATAATTGGCGCCACAGTACTCTCATCACTGCGAGAGTCAATTGTCGACAAACCGCCTTATATAAGTGGGACGCTCCAACTTCCCGCTTCTTGTTTCTCGGTTTATTACAGGTCCTCCAAGGACAGTCTCGCTGCCAGGTTCGCTCGGGACCCCCTAACCTCTGTTACCTCTCAGGGGCCGAAGAGCGTTTGTTTGGGCTGACATCTTTTGTCGCAGATATATTAACCTTGTCAATGCCACTCCAGACGAGTTGGAACAGCTCACTCAGGCATGTGAGCCGGCTTCTTTTGGTGTAAAACAGGAAAATGTCTTGGACGAGACCTACCGTAAGGCTGGAAAGATGGACTCCGAATGCTTTTCTTTGAAGTTGGACAACGCCGACCTCATAAAGATCATCCGTGATTACCTTCTTGAAGGTTTGAACTCGAAAAAGGGTATAAAAGCCGAGTTATACAAACTAAACGTCTACGGTAAGTATTTAATCTTCGTTCACCGCTGTCTGGTACTATGTTGCTGCTAGGCAAGGGGTCATTCTTCAAACCTCATGTCGATACTCCACGAGGCGAAAAGATGTTTGGGTCGCTCGTGGTCGTCTTTCCGACACCCCATGAGGGTGGAGCTCTTTTCCTTAGGCACCGCGGTCACGAATGGATCTTTGACTCTGCCAAAGCGCTTGCAGGCGTCGACCAACCAACGATAGGTTATGTGGCATTCTTCAGCGATATTGAACACGAGGTTGCACCGGTGACATCGGGACATCGTATCACACTGACATACAACCTGTACTTCGATGGCGGCGACGGACTTGAGAATGACGCGCCGGTCCCTAAGCATCTCATTCCCCCGCAACCACCGAATCAAGAAGGATTCAGTGAAACCTTCAAAGCGCTACTTGGGAACCCAGATTTCATGGCACAGGGTGGCACACTTGCATTTGGGCTCAGGCACGTCTATCCGATCGAGAAGAGCCTCGAGCACGTCCACGACGTCCTGAAGGGGAGCGACGCGGTCGTGTACCAGAGCGTGCGTGCGCTCGGGTTTGAGCCAGTGTTGTATGTGTACTACAAGGATGAATATGGCAGACCACAAGGAATAATGGTCGACAAACTGATCAAATTCTCAGAAGATCAGTATGAGGAGTCATCGGTTCTCAACATTGTGCAAGGTGAGGGTGGGATCCCCGTGCGTCAAGATGACGGGGAGATGCAGGACGCTTCTGATCAAGATCACCACGAGCCGGTGGAGTGGGTCGCTCCGCCGACGACGTATAACCGTCAAGAAGATGCTATAGTGACTTATGGGAACGAGGCGACGTTGAGCTGGGTATACGGGGACGTATGTATGATGGTACGCATCGGGAAGGCTGACGACAGGCTGGCGTTTCCATCAGCTGCGGAGGTGAAAAGAGTACACCTAGAAAGATGGAAAAGCCAGAATCCATACTACGGTTACTACTAGTTGAGATCTGGAAATGAAGAATCGCTGCGCTCTTTGAGGCTTGGGCATTAAACACCACCTAAAGTTTAGACTTGTTCATGTACTGGCTTGCCGGCGCTTCGGTGGTGCATACAGTAAACGCAGGGTTTTAATTCAAATAAAATTGATTTCTGAATCGCAAAAGAGTAATACTGTCACTTGCAAGTGAACAGAGCGCGAGTGGCTCGACCCGACGAAAGGGTAACGATATCCATGTGAGCCAGAGCCTGAGCGCACACACAAGTGCCATGACTGGTCACGATGTCCCCGATCTCACAAAGGAAATAAGCGCCGTCATCGATCTTGTTTCACTTCTTTGCCACCATTAACCCGCAATGACTAGCTCACTGTTCTCCGTGACGAGGGACCGTTTCATATGCAGTACACACGATCGCATACACTGGCACATCCTGTGGCAGCAGCTGAGACTTTCAGTCATGGACTTGCCGCCCCCGGCCCCGCTTCGCTGGCTCAGAGTCTCCTGATAATGCATTGTGACCGGTTGTATAAGGCTATAGGATTACCCAACAATCGAATCTGGTTCGAAGAGCGCGAAAGCGTCTTGATGGCCCCCTTCCGTGCTCTTCTTGAACGAGTCTTCAACCAGGGCATTTAATGTAGCCCTATCCCGCATTTCCGTTGTGCAGGCAGAGTTTCGATTTCCAAATCCGGCGCCAGTATAAATAGATGCTAGAGATACTTGACAGTGTGAGTGCAGGTGCATGTGTGAAGACGTGTCAGAGTGAGCATGGTACAATTAATGTACGATAGATAAGGAGAGAAAGGGGGCCGAGAGATGGGGAAATTTTCAGGAGGAATGAAGAAGTAAGCAAGAGGCGAGGCGAGTTGTAACTTACGAGCTGCATCAATACGAAACCATGTACTTAGGAGTGTCTGTCCCAGTCAGAAATGACGATAAGGTGATCAGGGAGCTGTCGCGCCGCAACGAACCGCCGAATATTTTCCTGGAAAGATCCCAATGCCTCGAGCTCCTCCACGAAAATATCCTGCAGCCTGGACAATACTTTTGTTATCCTGCCCCCATCGAGCTCTTCCATGGCGGCCGCAATACCTGGCGCAAATTTGTAGGATACGAAGAGATTCTTCACCGCGGAAAAGGAAGTAAGCTCTGGTCCTCTACCGTGAAAAGGGGGTGCAAAGAGTTACAGACCTGCTCGATGGACGAAAGCTGCCAATCTGATTCTCTGCATAAGATTCCTATCTCAAGTTTGCCGTCGCCTGGCAATCCGAGATGTTCGTATCGAAGTTGGACTTGGACAACTTCGATACCGAACATCTCAGATTGCCAGCCATCGAATTGCACACGTGCTTCAAGGAGTGCCCGTAAGAGTTGGTGTACAATTAGGAATTGGGCGAGTTGTGGGCAGACAACATTGATTTGATTGAAGAAAGTTGAGGGGTGTCGATGCGGGTCACGAGTTGCTCTAAATATTCGGAAACGCCTTTGAGCTCAAAATAAGCGAGAGCAGGCGGGGGCCGGGGGTCTAGGGGCGTCGGCTGGGCCGCACAGCCGCTGTCACCGCTCTTGGCCCGTGCCCATCCGCCCGCGCTCACTTAGGACTTCCTCTTGTCCTCAATACGAACTAGCACCTATTTCTGTATTACACCTGCGACGGCGCGCAGTCTCGTCCCTCTTGAAACGTGAAAATTAGGCCAACTACGCTACGTAAGCTAGCTCACCATACAATGCTGTCACGTGTCGCACGTCACACTGGTGACGGACGCACGTCGTTCACAGTAGTCGCTCCTCTCATGTACTTAAGCACGCGAGGACGGACTCCTTCAATTTAATCAAGTTTTCCCCTCTTTTCGTCTGTTGTTTCCCTGCGTGCCTTCCCTTTCTTTGCCCTCTGCCGTCTGCACGAACGATGCTGCGCCAACCCGAGCCGCCGAGCCACCTTGCGTATCATCTTCGGGTCTAGTGCTGACCCTCCTTTTTTCTTAGATCTTCGGATCTCATCTTTTAACGAACTCACAAGCGCACTACTCAGCTGCGCTACAGAGGAAAGAGCGCTTTTGGTGGAGGCAGATTGAGGTGATTGGAATCTGGTAAAGTGATTCGAGGCCGGACAAAGCGGAGAGAGCGACGATCGCTTCGGGTGAAATATACCCGGAATGAGGGAGACGAGGTGAGTAGGTAGATTGGAAGTATCCTATTGCAGACTCGGGGCAGATCGATCCAGTAAAGCATTGCTACTACCATTTCCTAGCTGCCCTCGTATATCGATCCCAGTAAATAGCTTTCTGAAGGCTTGCTGATGGCAAGAAACGAAACCAAAGAAAATCGACGTATGTCTTTCATGATAATTTTGCGACATACAGCAATGATTGCTGACTGACGTGATGTGACGTGATGTAGGCCATACGTTGATATAACAAAATAACTCGATCGTCGTTTTTCGATCACCACGTGGCCACGTTGCCTCGATCTCGCACAGTCTCGTTCTCAGACGATGAAACACTACCAGCCATTCCCGATTTGTTCTTATGATCAATATTTGGTTCCCGGATCCTTGACACCTTGCAGCGCATGTTATGGGTGATAATACGATCGCCTTTTCGATGACATAAACAATGCGTGATGCGTGATGATGGTGACAAAAATCGTTGACTAACACCCCTCAGCGTGAGGAGAATACTTGCCCCTAAATTGACCGCGTCATCAACACCATGAATCTCGGTGATGATTGGCGCAACAGTCGTACCCAACAACTACTCTCATCACTGCGAGAGTCAATTGTCGACAAACCGCCCTACATAAGCGGGACGCTCCAACTTCCCGATTCTTGTTTCTCGCTTTTTTACAAGACCGCCAAGGACAGTTTCGCTGCCAGGTTCGCTCTGGACCCCCTAACCATCAGGATGCAAAGATCGTTTGTTTAAGGCTGACATTCTTGTCGCAGATATATTAACCTTGTTAATGCCACTCCCGACCAGTTGGAACAGCTCACTGAGGCCTGTGAACCGGCTTCCTTTGGTGTGAAACAGGAAAATGTCTTGGACGAGACCTACCGTAAGGCTGGAAAGATGGACTCCGAATGCTTTGCTTCGATGTTGGACCCTTTTAACACCGACCTCATAAAGATCGTCCGTGGTTACCTTCTTGAAGGTCCGAAGTCGAAAAGGGGTATAAAAGCCGAGTTATACAAACTAAACATCTACGGTAAGTATTTAATCTTCGTTCACCCCTATCTGGTACCATGTCGCTGCTAGGCAAGGGGTCGTTCTTTAAACCTCATGTCGATACTCCACGGAGCGAAAAGATGTTTGGATCGCTCGTGATTGTCTTTCCGACGCCTCATGAGGGTGGAGCTCTTTCCTTCGGCACCGCGGTCACGAATGGATCTTTGACTCTGGCCAGGCGCTTGCGACCGTCGACCGACCAACGATAGGTTACGCGGCATTCTTCAGTGACATTGAACACGAGGTTGCACCAGTCACATCGGGACATCGTATCACATTGACATACAACCTCTATTTCGATGATGGCAGCGGACCTGTCTCTGAGAATGACGCGGTATCTAAGCACCTCATTCCCCCGCAACTACCGAATCAAGAACGATTCCGTGAAGCCTTCGACGCGCTACTTGGGAACCCAGAGTTCATGGCAGATGGCGGCACGCTTGCATTTGGGCTCAGGCACGTCTATCCTGTCAAGGAGAGCCTCAATCACGTCTACGACGTCTTGAAGGGGAGCGACGCCGTGGTCTACCAGAGCATGCGTGTGCTCGGGTTTGATCCAGTGTTGTACGTGTACTACGAGGGCAATATGGACTACAGCAACCCACCTCCTCATGCGCGATGGCCGACAGAGTGATTAGCTTTGGTGATAACGGGGATGAGGCAACGGTTGTCGACATTGTGCAAGAGGAGGGTGGGATCCCGTGCGTCAAGATGGCGGGAAGATGGACGCTTCTGATATTAAGGACCTCGAGCTGGTGGAGTGGTCACTCCTCTGACGATGTATAACCAACAAGAGGATGCTTTCGCGACTTATGGGAACGAACCGACGGTAAACTGGGTGTACGGGGACGTGTGTATGATCGTGCGCATTGGGAGGGCTGGAGACAGGTTGGCGTTTCCAACAGATGATGAGGTGAAAGAAGCATACCTGCAAAAACGGCTTGGACTCGGTTACTACTAGTTGAGATCTGGAAACGAAGAATCGCTGCACTCTTTGAGGTTTGGGCATTAGAGACTCTCATTCTTCTACGCGTTCATCATAGACAGTAGAATACATCCAAAGTCCTGGCCTCCACATCCTTGTACTAGTAGACTTGCTGATTCACGGACTGTCACTCAGGTTATTATTATAAATAATAATGTTTAGTCTTGATGTTTGCAACTGGAGACGTTCAATGTCGATCACATAAAGTACAGTCGGTCTTCAACGTTCAACACTTGCAATATAAATCCGGGAGAACAGCCGGCAAGCCCTAGTGTTGCGAGCTCACCACTGGCACTGGCATATTGGAGGAGTGTGAGCGCCACGAGTGCGTCGGATTGGGGTACAGGGAAAGCAGGCGCGACAGCCTCGGCAAATAGCTTCTGCAATCGGCTGCATACCGCTCCTTACTGCCTCCAGTTCCCTGGTAACTTTCGCGCGTCTGGCCTGATTGAGTTCAAAAATGACGATAGGCGGTGCTTGCGACGGGGTCACATCGGAAGGTGGGCCACGGGTGGTCAGAGAGTGAGAAAACATAATGATTGAGCTTTTGCGTACTAAAAGGTGTTGTTACCTGTCGGGGAGTAAGTATCTCAGGCTGGTGATTCTGTAGCTACAATTTCGGAAGGCAACATTTACTAATGTACGAGACAAGTCCGTGCATACGCACCGCCTCGCACACCATTAATGCATCTACCTAATGGTGGAAGCGAAATGACTTGACCTCCTTGCGGTGCATGGCCCAAGTACGGTGATGACACGATTTGCCAATAATTGCCATGCCACTAACATGTAATTGTTATGAACCGTAATGGCGGCTCGCGCAAATCCTAACCCTCTTCAAAGCTAGTACAGTATTTCGATGACATAGACAATACCCTTGCGTTTGCGCCTTGCGTGATGATGGTGACCAAAATCGTTGCCGCACCGGAAGCAGGTTGAAAAACCTCTGAATAACACCCCTGAAGAGTATGAAATCCACTTGCCCCTAAATTGACCGCGTCCGTCGTCATCAACATCAACAGCCAGATGATGAAACGCGGTGATAATCATGATTGGCGCAACAGTCGTACCCAACAACTACTCTCATCGCTGCGAGAGTCAATTGTTGACAAACCGCCCTACATAAGCGGGACGCTCCAACTTCCCGATTCTTGTTTCTCGCTTTTTTACAAGCCAGCCAAGGACGGTCTCGCTGCCAGGTTCGTTCCGGCGAGGACCCCCTAACCTCTCAAGTGCGGCCAGAGGCCATTTGTCTCAGGCTGACATCTTTGTCGCAGATATATTAACCTTGTCAATGCTACTCCAGACGAGTTGGACAGCTCACTCAGGCATGTGAGCCGGCTTCTTTGGTGTGAAACAGGAAAATGTCTTGGACGAGAGCTACCGTAAGGCTGGAAAGATGGACTCCGAATGCTTTTCTTTGATGTTGGACAACACCGACCTCATAAAGATCATCCGTGGTTGCCTTCTTGAAGGTTTGAACTCGAAAAGGGGTATAAAAGCCGAGTTATACAAACTAAACATCTACGGTAAGTATTTAATCTTCATTCACCCCTATCTGGTATTATGTTGCTGCTAGGCAAGGGGTCATTCTTTAAACCTCATGTCGATACTCCACGAGGCGAAAAGATGTTTGGGTCGCTCGTGGTCGTCTTTCCGACGCCTCATGAGGGTGGAGCTCTTTTCCTCAGGCACCGCGGTCACGAGTGGATCTTCGACTCTGGCCAGGCGCTTGCGACCGTTGACCGACCAACGATAGGTTACGTGGCATTCTTCAGTGATATTGAACACGAGGTTGCACCGGTCACATCGGGACATCGTATCACACTGACATACAACCTGTACTTCGATGACGACGGTGGACCTGTCTCTGAGAATGACGCGGTCTCTAAACATTTCATTCCCCCGCAACCACCGAATCAAGAAGGATTCCGTGAAGCCTTCAATGCGCTACTTGGGGACACAGATTTCATGCTATATGGCGGCACGCTTGCATTTGGGCTCAGGCACGTCTATCCTATCAAGGAGGGCCTCAAGCACGTCCACGACGTCCTGAAGGGGAGCGACGCGGTGATGTACCAGAGCATGCGTGCGCTCGGGTTTGATCCGGTGTTGTATTTGTACTACGAAGATGACTATGGCGAAACACCTAAAGGAGTCATGGTCGACAAACTGATCGAATTCTCAGATGATTCCTATGGGGTGCCATCGGTTCTCAAAATTTTGCAAGGGGAGGGTGGGATCCCCGTGCGTCGAGATGGCGGGAAGGTGCCGGCTCGGGAAGATTATGATGAGTACGAGAACCCCGAGCCGGTGGAGTGGGTCACTCCGCCGACGTCGTATAACCGTCAAGTGGATGCTTTTTTGACTTATGGGAACGAGGCGATGGTGAACTGTGTGTACGGGGACGTATGTATAGTTGTACGCATCGGGAAGGCTGACGACAGGCTGGCGTTTCCATCAGCTGCGGAGGTGAAAGGAGCATACATGGAAATATGGGAAAGCGAGCATCCATACGGTGTCTACTAGTTGAGATTGGAAACGAAGAATCCCTGCGTTCTTTGAGGCTTGGGCATTACGCGTTCATCATGGACGGTACATCAAAAGTTTTTGGCTTTGTCCATGTATTGTACTAGCTAAATTAAAATTGTCACTTGCATGTGAACTCTGTGCGAGTGGCTCGACCTACGAAGGTAGTGAGCCTTGGTCAAGGCCGTGACGTCCCCGATCTCACAAAGAAAATAACTGACGAGATAATACAACAGACACCGTTCGGTGTGGTGTAGATAAGATGGGTGCTGCGAGTGTGGAAGAGTCGTCCAAATAGGGTAAGAGAGAGAGGGATGGGAAAACGAGAGAGAAAGAGGCTCTCGGCCGAGATCGTGTGGACAGCGGTTCCACCGGACGATTGCCGAGAACTGAAAGGCACGCTAACGAGAACGGAAAGGAAAGAAAGTCAAAACGATAGGATTAGATGGATCAATGGATCAATGCCCTCCTCGACAGGTAGGAGGGCCGTCTTATATACATGAACGTGTGTCTAGTGTCGGCGACCTCGGAGGTGGCCACATAAAGGAAAGTCTAAAATGGGATGAAAAGGGAGCGTACGGCTGCCGCGTGGTGGCGGCGTTGTGTCTTGTGTCGAGCGCGAGGCGATAAGAACAACGAGAAGAAAAGGAGAAAAGAAAGAAAAAGATATCAACAACAACACGTGACGGCGGGCGCTCCGACGCGGAAGTCCGTTCCGTTCCAAGCCCAAACCCGACGCACTCCTTACAGTAGCGTGGCGTGGCGTGGCGCATCGTCATCGATCTTGGTTCAATTCTTTGCCACCATTTTCCCCCAATTTCCCAATGACTAGCTCGCAGTTCTCCGCGAGGGACTGTTGTAGTTCCGCTCGAGAAGATTCCATATGCATTAGGACCTGCAGGGAGAGCAATGTACGGGATGGGGAAATTTCAGGAAAAATGAAGTAAGCAAGAGGCGAGGCGAGTTGAGCAACAGCAAGGTGTCCTTGCATGGCTAGAGCGATATAAGATGAATGTGAAAGCTAGAAAGCATAGGCTTTATAGTAACTTACGAGCTGTATCAAAACGAGGCCATGTACGAGTGTTTGTCCCAATCAGATATGTATGGAGTGATCGAGGAGTTGTCGCGCGGTAACGAACCACATAGTTTTTTCCTGGAACAAAAGTCCCGATGCATCGAGCTCATCCACGAGAATATCCTGCAGGCTGGGCAACACTTGTGTTATTTCTGCCCCAACGAGCTCTTCCCGTGCGGCTGCAATACCTGGCGCAAAAGCCGCGCAATTCCTTGGATACAAAGCAATTCTTCACATGGAAAATGGAACTTGAAGAAGAGTTGAACCATAAGGTGTTCTTGATGCCATGAAATATGGACGCTTGTTGTAGAGATCCTCTACAGTGAAAAGGGGGCGCAAAGAGGAGTTACAGACCTGCTCGATGGACGAAAGCCGCTATCTGAAGTCGGACGCTGGTGGTGCTATCATCGAATTGCAGTGATTGCGCACGTGAGTGCACTGAGCGCGGCCGTTGGTGTACAATTAATGAATTGAGCAAGTCGTGGGCAGTCAAAATCGATGTGACTGAAGAAAGTTATATGGATTTTGGGGTGTCGATGTGAGTCACGTAAATGTTCGGTAACGCCTTTGATATCAAAATAAGTGAGAGCAGGGAGGACAGAGCTTGGCAGACTGCGGCTTTCCTAGGGCGATATTGAGGGGATTCGAATCAAAGGTAAAGCGGAGAGAGCGACGATCGCAACGGGTGAAATGTCACCGAAATGAGCATATTATAAGGGAGACGAGGTGAGTAATCAGACAGAAAGTGGATTTGGCAATCCTGGAACTCCCGAAATGGCCCAAGTGCTGCAACATCGTAGTCCGTGCCCGATGAATATGAGGCCATATAACCCGCAACGAGGATAGGCCAGACGTCGACCCCCTTGCAGCGCATGGCCCAAGTATGGTGATTATGGGTGTTATACTCGCGCAAACCCGAGCCCCTAATTTCGATGACAAAAGCAATACCTGACACCAAAATCGGTCAACTCTGAATACACCCTGAACGTCGACTTCAACATCAACAGCCAGATGGAACGCGGTGATGATTGGCGCAACAGTTTTAACCATCAAGTACTCTCATCACTGCGAGAGTCAATTGTCGACAAACCACCCTACATAAGCGGGACGCTCCAACTTCCCGATTCTTGCTTCTCGCTTTTTTACAAGACCACCAAGGACAGTCTCGCTGCCAGGTTCTCTGGGACCCCCCTAACCTCTCAAGAATCAAAGAGCTGACATTCTTGTCGCAGATATATTAACCTTGTCAATGCTACTCCAGACGAGTTGGAACAGCTCACTCAGGCCTGTGAACCGGCTTTTGGCGTGAAACAGGAAAATGTGCTGGATGAGACCTACTGTAAGGCTGGAAAGATGGACTTGGGATTCTTTTCTTCGATGTTGGACCCTTTTAACACCGACCTCATAAAGATAGTCCGTGGTTACCTTCTTGAAGGTCTGGAGTCGAAAAGGGGCATAAAAGCCGAGTTATACAAACTAAACATCTACGGTAAGTATTTGATCTTCGTTCACCCCTATCTGGTACCATGTCGCTGCCTAGGCAAGGGGTCGTTCTTTAAACCTCATGTCGATACCCCACGGGGCGAGAAGATGTTTGGATCGCTCGTGGTCGTCTTTCCGACACCCCATGAGGGTGGAGCTCTTTTCCTTCGGCACCATGGTCACGAATGGATCTTTGATTCTGGCCAGGCGCTTGCGACCGTCGACCGACCAACGATAGGTTACGTGGCATTCTTTAGCGATATTGAACACGAGGTTGCACCAGTCACATCGGGATATCGTATCACATTGACATTCAACCTCTATTTCGATGATGGCAACGGACCTGTCTCTGAGAATGACGCGGTCTTTAAGCGTCTCATTCCCCCGCAACTACCGAATCAAGAAGGATTCCGTGAAGCCTTCAATGCGTTACTTGGGAACCCAGAGTTCATGGCAGATGGCGGCACACTTGCATTTGGGCTCAGGCACGTCTATCCTATCAAGAAGAGCCTCAAGCACGTCTACGACGTCTTGAAGGGGAGCGACGCTGTGGTTTACCAGAGCATGCGTGTGCTCGGGTTTGATCCGGTGTTGTACGTGTACTACGAGGACGACGAGGACGAGGACTACAGCAACCCACCTCTTGGCGCGATGGTCGACAGACTGATTGGCTTCGATGGTAACTATGATGACGTAACGGCTCTCGACATTGTGCAAGAGGAGGGTGGGGTCCCCGTGCGCCAAGATGGCGGGAAGATGAACGACGCTTCTGATATTAATGACCTCGAGCTGGTAGAGTGGGTCACTCCGCTGACGACGTATAACCAACAAGAGGATGTTTTCGCGACTTATGGGTACGACTCGGAGCCGAAGTTAAATTGGGCGCACGGGGACGTGTGTATGATCGTACGCATTGGGAAGGCTGGAGACAGGTTAGCATTTCCAACAGTTGATCAGGTGAAAAGAGCATACCGGGAAAGCTAGTTGAGATCTGGAAACGAAGAATCGCTGTAGTGTTTGAGGTTTGGGCCTTAGACACTCCATTATTCTACGCATTCATCATAAATGGTAGAACACATACAAAGTCCTGGCCTCCACATCCTTGTACTAGTAGACTTGCCGCTTCACTCAGGTTATTATTAGGCAATAATATGTCTCGATGTTTGCGACTGGAGATCACATAAAGTGCAGTCGGTCTTTAACGTTCAACACTTCTAAATCCATGTTAAGACGAGTAGATGCTACGTCGTCTATTCGTGTAGCATGTGTTCAGAGAACAACCGCATGATCTCCTGGTTTCCTCTTGCTTCCGCAAGCTGGAGTGGGGTGAAGTGAAACTTAAATGCGTGAGCGCAGACGAATGTCGTGACCGATCCCGTGATCAAGACCGATTTTGACACCGGACCCGGAGAACTGAGTTGCATTCCAGCGTGGCCACACCGAGGACGTTGACGGCATTAAATCAAACTGCGGTTGGAGGGCGATGGGCGGTCGGCCAGGTAGGAGGTGCGCTTTCGACAGGAATGGGCGTCGCGGTAGGGGCGCGAGAGGATGCAGGGATTGAACGCGAGACTTGGGGTAAACACTGCTGCTTCGACGAGGCAGAAGGAGAGAGTCGGGTGCGCTTTCGTTGGGGCGAGGCCCCCGCTGACCTTGTCAACATTAGCATTCTACTGTAGTATGCCGCTGTGGCCCGAAAAAAGAAAACAAACGATGTAACAGCGCTGTCAGTGTTATCACGTCACTCACGTGTTCAAGTACGTCCCCGCGAAATTGCGCGAAATTGAACTTCCGACTCAGCCCCAGGATGTGCCCACATCCCCCCGACATCACAACCGTCGATCAGGTTTTTTCCCTATCTTCTTTATCAAATCAGCGTCGTGCTGACCGCTACACGTTCCTCGCTTTAAAAAATACACACTGTCGTCTTACCTCGTCTTCCTTGCATAGCTCGACTCGCGCGGTTACCTCGGGTAGGGGTACCATTGTACTCTGCGATGGTCCTTGTTTTTGGCCACACCTCCAGCAAACGTCTCAAAGCTGTACTTTGGAATTTATATGCCCAGAATGTTGATTCCTGGCTTTTCGTCGTCAGGGCGTTTGTTGTCGAATCGTCCCGCACAAGATGCTATACCTTATCGTCTGATATAAGTAGCGGTCGAGAGCGTCCATGCACAAGAAGCTGCGTCATCATCATCAATGGACCACCACTTGCCCTTGTCGCAATCGTCATTTCCTCATAACTCGATGCATAATGAAATAGAGGTAAGCTCAAGTACAACTGAATTGTACGAGCCCACTGATCAATATAGCATTCAGATGGTAAGCCATTCGTGATTGAGATACAGTCTATTTTTGACGTGCAAAGCCAGGATCCAAATACTTTTCCACCCAACAATCCGTACCGAGCACCCTCACCTATCAATCGCAGTTTTATCCCCAACTTAAACCTCCCAGGTTCCCCGTTTCCCTTAAATGGTATGCCTGAGTGTATATCTTCATCCACTGAATGTGCGTCCATGATTAAGAAACCACCACATGTGCCTCCCACACATTCGTGACCAATAGACCCGTCTTCCGAAGGGCATTACGACGACACCCACCATGATACACCTCTACAGACATGTTATGCTGCAGGGTGGGCGGGTACAAATTCGCAAAATGTGCAGGAAGTGAGACTGGATCATTTGGAGGCTCAGGGTTCCTCTTGCCCCTCTGATCCACCGGGATCATCGAGGACGAATGCTGGCACTTCGTCTTCGCTGTTTGGCGCTTTGTGCTCGCAACCCGTGGCGCACGATGACTTCCCTCATGTGACGTTATCTCATGAATACGCGGAAGTCGCCACACAGAGAACCGCGGTGACCCAGGGACAGAGCGCTACCACACAAGCGGCTCAACGGCGTCGGCAGAAGGCTCAAGAGAAAAGGGAGAAAGACAGGATAAGGAAGGCAGCAGACCGCGCAAGTGATGACCAAGCTTACTCGAGGGTATGTCAATTGCTCGCAGTTAAATTGGGTCCGAAGAATACCCGCTCCAAGCGCAGTGAGT
This sequence comes from Russula aff. rugulosa BPL654, assembly GCA_022496225.1. NCBI lineage: Eukaryota > Fungi > Basidiomycota > Agaricomycetes > Russulales > Russulaceae > Russula > Russula aff. rugulosa BPL654. The sequence goes on along the minus strand of WTXE01000171.1, from coordinate 41,260 downwards.
GTTTGTATATTCACAGCGTCGGAGGTATTGAGTGTCACGCAGTTCTAAAGGATGTTGAGAGTATTGATGAAAGTTTTGAGAGGGTGTGTGAATTGCTCGAAATCTCGATGACGCCGAGAAAACCCCTTGCCCTTCGCCGTGAGTACCTACACATATGTGTGTTATTTCGTCAGCAGTATCTCAGCGTTTCATAGTTCTAGATGTCATTGGGGGACTGGTGGAGCGACAGAAGCATGACAATGATCTTCGACGTCGGTTTGAAGAGAGCGAAGCTAAGGTCGCTCTTCTGGAATTCAAACTGGCTCGACGTTCGAACGACTCAGATTTTGGCTCTGGCCTTCCTATGAACACCCTCATAGCTCAAGGTAGCCTAGACATGAACGCAGGTGTTCATGGCCCTGATCCGATGCGGAAATGAATGAACGAGGGGTATATTGACAAGGACGACAATAGACGCCATTGCATGATACATGATAGATCTCCATTCATCATATGCCACATATATCAGAAACGTCTATTTCTACAGTACCCATTAGCGTCAGTCAGTTATCACACGGGTATTTTGCTCGGATACGGGCAATTTCACGAGAACATTCGGCATCAAATGCCGCAGCTCGGGCTGCAATCCGCCTCTGAATATGGAATGGCCTCTCTCGCTCTGCCCTCCGAGCAGCTTCGGCCTCTACTGGGGACATATGTTCGAGGGCACATTGGAACTCTTTGACGCGGCGTTCCTCGGCAATTTTAGCTTTTCTTTCCAGCCCCTCGAAGACTGCAAGCTGCCTCTGGATGACCGCTTCCAAGTCTGCAGCGTGATCGTCCATCATCTCGCCGTACTCGATCTTCTTCTCTGCAAAGGCTTCCAACCCCCCACGGTTGGCCGCTCCAGGAAACCTGTGGGGAATGGCATGAGGAAAGGCGTCGTGAGATCCAACAGCAAAGGTTCGGGACAGAGGGATGACGTACCACTCCTTAGTGCCTCTAGTTCCCTAGTCACTTTTGCGCGTCTGGCCTGATTAAGCTCGAAAATCCCGATAGGAGGTGCGGGCGACGAAATGGCACCTGAGGACGGGTCACTGGTGGTTTGAGAGTTAGATGACATGGTCGAGGTAACCGTAGCCTGTGCACGTGCACGTTGCAGTTGCTCGTCGTCGGCAGGGGAAAAGGGGAAGAAAATGTGGGTGCGAGTAGGTGAGTGTGGGTTGGTCCGTATTCGTATTTGTGAGCTGTAACTCGCGTCAAAGGTCAACATTTATCTATGAGCGAGACGTGTCAATGCATACGCACCGCCCCTCACACACAATACTAACCTACTTACCTCACAGCGAGAGCGAAATGACTTGGCAAGATGGTTACGACGTGGTCTTCCTAGAGAGCGAAACAAAAGAGGGCAGTGTGGCTAGCGCCGGATTTATTGTCATCGACGCTGGTGGGAAAAGGGAACAACATAGTTAACTTATTGACTCTGTTTAAGTTAAGTCCTATGTCGTCATGGAAAGAATGGGAGGAAGAACCGCGCATGGCAGCAGGCCACAATGGCCAGCAATGGTGCTGGCGCCGGAGACATCGGACATGTCATTACAGTAACGATGCTTGGGCATTTACCATGACTTTATCTCGCGTCATTGCTAAAGGCAATAAAGGCAATGATTGTTGACGCCCTTGCAGCGCATGGCCCAAGCATGGTAATTGTGAGCGTAGCGAGCCGGCTATCATCTAATGGTGAAGGGCCCGGACAAACAAATACAAATTTTCCGTGCAGGCTAAGCAATAAATTTCTTAATCGCTGTATATTCCTTTCATCTCCCCGTCTTTTCTTACAAAAGCTTGAGGTTGTGTAGAATCCTTAATGATATTATTTTGGGGCTTTCTGTCTATAACAAAGAATCGCGATATAAAAAACATTTCGGGTCCGAGTCTTTGGGGTCCGAGTCTACTTGTGCGACTGGACGGCGGATCTGCCGGCCCGGATTGGAGTAACAAAAACGTGCACAGGCTGAGATTCAGGCAAGTATATGCGCGTCCTTTTCATCTGGACTGACATTACCTCGTCAAGGCATTAGATAGGATTATGTCAATAAGCGATACCTTACTCGGTTGACTCCGAGTCTCCGACTTCTAAGCTATTAGTAACACCCCCTATGAATCGCCTTCAACTTCAACATCAACAGTCAGATGGAAGGTGATTATTTGCGCCACAGTCGTAACCAACAACTACTCTCATCACTGCGAGAGTCAATTGTCGACAAACCGCCTTATATAAGTGGGACGCTCCAACTTCCCGCTTCTTGTTTCTCGGTTTATTACAGGTCCACCAAGGACTGTCTCGCTGCCAGGTTCGCTCGGGACCCCCTAACCTCTCAGGGGCCGAAGAGCGTTTGTTTGGGCTGACATTTTTTGTCGCAGATATATTAACCTTGTCAATGCTACTCCAGACGAGCTGGAACAACTCACCCAGGCCTGTGAACCGGCTTCCTTTGGTGTGAAACAGGAAACTGTTTTGGACGAGACCTACCGTAAGGCTGGAAAGATAGATTCGGAATGCTTTGCCTCGATGTTGGACCCTCCTAGCACTGACCTCATAAAGATCATCCGTGGTTACCTTCTTGAGGGTCTGCAGTCGGAAAAGGGTATAAAAGCCGAGTTATACAAACTAAACATCTACGGTAAGTATTTAATCTTCGTTCACCCCTACCTGGTGCTATGTTGCCGTCTAGGTAAGGGGTCATTCTTTAAGCCTCATGTCGATACTCCACGGGGCGAGAAGATGTTTGGGTCGCTCGTGGTCGTCTTTCCGACACCCCATGAAGGTGGAGCTCTTTTCCTTAGGCACCGTGGTCACGAATGGAACTTCGACTCTGCCCAGGCACTTGCGGGCGTCAACCAGCCAACGATAGGTTACGTGGCTTTCTTCAGCGATATTGAACACGAGGTTGCACCGGTCACATCGGGACATCGTATCACATTGACATTCAACCTCTACTTCGATGATGGCAGCGGACCTGTCTCTGAGAATGACGCGGTCTCTAAATATCTCATTCCCCCGCAACCACCGAATCAAGAAGGATTCCGTGAAGCCTTCAATGCGCTACTTGGGAACCCAGAGTTCATGGCAGATGGCGGCACGCTTGCATTTGGACTTAGGCACGTCTATCCTATCAAGGAGGGCCTCGAGCACGTCTACGACGTCCTGAAGGGGAATGACGCGGTCGTGTACCAGAGCATGCGTGCGCTCGGGTTTGATCCGGTGTTGTACGTGTACTACGGCGACGACGGCGACGACTCGGAGTACCGCAATTCACTTGAGGGCGTGATGGTCGATACACTGGTGCACTTCTGTGATTCCTATTCTGAGGAGGAATCGGTTCTCGACATTGTGCAAGGGCGCGGTGGGATCCCTGTGCGCCAAGAAGATGGTGACGATTCTGATCTTAAGGACCCCGAGACGGTGGAGTGGGTCACTCCGCTGACGACGTATAACCGTAAACAGGATGCGTTCGCGACTTACGGGAACTCGGCGGCATTGAGCTGGGCATACGGGGACGTATGTATGATCGTACGCATTGGGAAGGCTGGAGACAGGTTGGCATTTCCAACAGTTGATCAGGTGAAAAGAGCCTACAAGCGTCGCGGTTACTACTACCACGGATCGACCTTTTAACACTTTTGTAATGTCAGATTTCTGTAGCCAGAAGGCCCAGAACCAGTGCCCCTCAGATGGAACCAAGTTTCTGGATTGAAAGGAGCATTAATTAGCTTCAAGTACATGTATTTATTACACAAAATGCACTAAAAGATGTGAGGCAAATTTTGCGGAGGTACCACCTTTTAACACGGATTGTGGCGGGAAGTCACGCAAAGTCACGGCAATTAAATCTCTTTGATGATCGTATCACAGTGTAGCGCGGCTGGATAGCGCGCTTGTGAGTTCGTGAAAAGATGAGATCCGAAGACCTAAGGAATAAGGAGGGGCACGCTAGACCCGAAGATGATACGCGGGGTGGCTCGGCGGCTCGGGTTGGCGCAGTGTCGTTCGGGTCACAGGGCAGCGGCAGGTAGCAGAGAAATGAAAGGCACGCAGGGAAACAGACAAAATGAAAGAGAAAGAAGGGAAAAAGCAGATCCTATTAGGGAGTCCATCGAGCGTACCTAAGTACATGTTCGGCTATCTCGAGTCCGTCGAGCGAGAGGGACGCGTGTCGTCAACACGAGCACAACGCGTGGCACGTGACGGCGGGAAATGAAAGTAAGTATGGAGGCGACGATCGCGCTGTGGTCCTAATAGAAATAACGGTGCTATAGTGTATCGAGGACAAGAGAGAGGCCTGAGTAGGAAAGGTATCATACGACAAGGTGACATGAGAGAGACAGGAAGGGAATGTAACGTAACGCGGCCCTGATTGGGATGGAGTCAGCACGTCGAAGGGCATCCCGACGCTAGGGTGCTGGACAGCTCGTAATGTGGAACGGAATGCATCGGCGTGGACTGTGCGAGCCCAGCCAGATACTCCTCCTTACACACAGATACTGTTGTCACGGTTGGAATCGGATTCGGTGAGCACCTATGAGATTGCGGGGGAGTGAACTTTTCATTTAGAGCGCCTCCGGCACTTTATTTTGACTCGCTTTGTGAAGCGTCTCAGTCCGGCAGGCAACAGCCAACCACTCATACCCGCGTTGCCCGACGCTTTTGTCGCTCGGGGTGCCATTTCGTGCCGATCGTCGTTTATTTTCCTGACCACATGTCCAAATGATTTTCCACCTTCATTTTCGTTGTCTCACATGTATTTCTCTTTTCACATACTTCAAGAGCCTCTCTTATTATTTAAAGGTGTAGTGTGCACCTGAATAAAGTTGTTGCGTCTTCCATTCTCGACCCTCAGACTTCTTTCTCGGTTCCTTCCGGCTTGTTCTCACACCACTTCAGTGACGCGTTGGCCTCGTCTGCGCTGCTCATTCGTATTCAACGCTAACAACTACTCTCATCACTCATCACTGCGAGAGTCAATTGTCGACAAACCGCCTTCAGTTACATAAGTGGGACGCTCCAACTTCCCGTTTCTTGTTTCTCGCTTTTTTTTTTTTACAAAATCGCCAAGGACGGTCTCGCTGCCAGGCTATGGCTATGACTACGACGAGGATGAAATGACGACGAGGACTACAGCAATCCACCTCGAGGCGCGATGATCGACAAAGTGATGAATTTCGATGATTCCTATTATGACGAAACGGTTCTCGACGTTGTGCAAGCGGAGGGTGAGATCCCTGTGCGTCAAGATGGCGGGAAGATTAAAAACACTTCTGATTTTAAGAACCCCGAGCCAGTGGAGTGGGTCACTCCGCTGACGACGCATAACCGTAAACAGGATGCTTTCACAACTTACGGGAACGAGGCGACATTGAGCTGGGGATACGGGGACGTATGCATGATCGTACGCATTGGGAAAGCTGGAGATAGGTTGGCGTTTCCAACAGTTGATCAGGTGAAAACAGAATACCTGCTAAACTGGATTCGGCGGCATCGAGACTTTTACTAGTTGAGATCTAGAAACGAAGAATTGCTGCACTCTTTGATGTTGGGGCATTAGACACTCCACTATTCTACGCGTTTATCATGGACAATAGAACAAAGTTCAAATACCTACTGTAATCCTTGGCTTCCATGTCCATGTACTGGTAGACTTGCCGCTTCGCAGTGCATGCAGTGAATACGGGGTTTAATATATAAAAAGATTTCTGGGATCGCAAAAGAGTGACTGTCACTTGCAAGTGAACAGAGTGAACTCGTCGTCGCAAAAGGGTCGCGAGATCCGTGTGAGCGCATAGACCGGTGTCGTGACTGGTCCCGTGATCACGACGCCTCCTTACCACCGCAAAGACCAACTTGAATGTTACATGTTACAGCCAGAAATAAATAAAATAATGGGTATCGAGTTCCACACTCTATGAACCCATCTTGAACATTTCTGCCATATAATCCTGTACACCCTCTACAAGCCCGAGTGTAGAGTGGCCGCCCCACCGCGTACGGAGGAATGCGACCTTCCTGTCCGATCTATCCTTGGAGAACACCTCGACGCGCCCTAGACGCGGGATCTCGCTAGCCATGACTAAATCTCGTCGTAGCGCCCTCCGCTCTTTGGACAGTCTGTCCATCTTTTCCATCACTTCGTCTGATGCCCCCACCATCGCTGCTGCAATATCTGAGAGAGGCGGCAAGTGTTGGTCCAAGAAGGCGTCAAAGAGTGTCTGTGAGTGCGAATGTGGGATATCAGGATCATCTTCTGCGTGCACTATCAATAGCGGCACGTTTAATCCCTGCGAAATCAGAAATCAGAACGATATTGTGAGTGGGTAGCACTAGCACGTTCGACGTGCCGTCTTTCTGGGGAGGGATGGTACGTACCACGACTTTGGTGAGCGTATCGAATCGATGGACCAAAAAGCGCTTTACGAAATCTGTCGCGTACAGTTAGTCAATTATCCACTTTCACACTCCTCATTTGTTCCTTATGGAACGAGCGAGGGTTTCTCTCAGCATAATCAAGACTTACTGGCAATGGAAGGGAAAGCCCGGATTGGCGCGAAGAGCGGCACGAATCCAGCGATGTAGTAAGAGTCAAGGAGCGTCTGAACACTACTAAACGGTGCGAGCAGTACGACTCCACGCGGCCTCTCGTGGCTGCTGACACCCACCACCTTCCCACGCTCTTCAGGGCCGTCCAACTGTCGATCAGCCTCAAGGGCGTTTGCGAGCTGCACGGCCACAGCGGTGCCGAGACTGTTCCCAACGATGAGCAGGTTCTCCGGCGCAGCACCGTGAGAGCGCAGCCAGTCCCATGAAGCACGAGCATCAATAATCAGCCCGGCCTCGCTCGGCGTACCCGTCGAGTCGGCATAGCCGCGGTAGTCGGGGGCGAAGACGTTCGCGCGTAGACGGGACGCGAAGGCTTGGTAATGCTGAACGCGAGACGCCAGCAGACGGGTTCCGCCGTTACCGTGTAGGTATAGGATCGTCGGGTTGGTGCGCAGGGCGGTGCGGATGAATTCGTCGTGGGAAGAGGGGGAAGAGGAGGAGTTGGACGGTGCGAGGAGGTGGGCTTTGTGCGCGGCATAAAACGAATCTGACAGGGTGAACCAGGCACCGAGCGTCTCGTTGTCGGGCGTTTTGATGCGTACGTTGTGAGTTTTGAATGCTGTGGATACGAAAAAATGTGATTCGTGAAGAAATGATGGGAAGTAGAGATTGGGGGTTGGGGAATTGGGAGCAGGGTGCTACTTACGTGCGAGGTCATGCTTCTCCGGCATGTCGTACCGAGGAAAGAGAGGTAATTTGATGTTGTGCATGTAGATGAGTCTGTGGCCGAAAAAAAGATAAATGAGATGACAGTCAAACGACTGGATGAGGAACGCTAAAAATGAGTGCAAAGGGCAAACGCACTCTCTCTGCATGAAAGGTGTTCCTCCGAGCACAAGCAAAAGGACATAAAGGCCACAAAGGACCAGAAAGAAGTGGTGGGCCTTCTGAAGGAGGATAGAATAGAGGGGCATCTTCGTGGTAGCCATGGTGGGCGTGGGCTGGAAAGAATATTAATGGGGGAGGGGGGGCGACGGAAGCGAAAGGTACTAGTACGTGGTAACTTACAAGGTACCGGTGGCATAAGTACTCCAGAATGGCTCGCGTGACCGATTCACAATTTGAAATATGGATTTTCTACCATGGAAGACTATGGAAAGCCACAGACAGCTTATTTGTGTTGTGCATTGTGTGTGGGTCTAGCCTGCTCAAATTCCCTCTGGGCCTGTCTCCTCCATCGTCCATCGATATCGTCGACCTTGAGATCGGCATGCGTCATCAGTCAAAGAAAGATCTTCGAAGTTAGATCCGTGTATCATAGATCCCCGCTTCGGATATTTCGGCTAATCGCTTCGGGTAATCGGGTAATCGGCTACCGTCTATCATCGTGCCTCTTCGTCTTAGCACTTGGCACCAAACCTAGCACAGGAAGGACAACAAGCCCTTCGAAAAAGTGGGGTACGTTCTATTTCTCTCCTCAATTTTGTTCGAAGACCGGCATGTGCCCCCGTTCTGTTTGTTCCAGGATGCGTTCTTTATAGAACAGTTTCAGGTTTCTGACGACCCGGGTCTAGTCTTCATGCATCATGAGGCACCGCCACTAGTGGAAGGTGTCCATAGAAACATCTCCCTCATGTCAAACAAACCAAAACGAACTAATGTATCCTGAAGGCCGATATGATCCGAATCGGACCCTCCAAAAGGTTTGCCATGGCAGCAAGGAGGTGCAGGATACATACGACTCGGAGAGCCATCGTCTGACTTTTGCCCAACTGTCAGTCCCTCCCCAACTCGTCGCATGGTCCACTGTCGTCGATACAATTTCGCATGAGTTAAGATTAGCCTACTGTAGTATAACGTTGTGACAATGCGCCACGTTGCGGCCCATACAGTACAGTACCCTTCTGTGGTACCATAACGTAACGCGGGCCTCGCTCCAATTACGGCATCCTTGTTCCCACTGGCACCCCCTATTAATACAATTTTCCGCAGCCATCGTCATCTTTCGGGAATCCTTTTTCCCGATCAGCGCCTTTCTGCTTTCTGCTTGCTCTCGACGCGTGACTTGCCATGGTGTGGCGTATCAAACCGGGGTTCACATCGATGCCTCCCAACCCGTGCCGTCGAACTCATCCGCTCCGATCACAATGATCTTACACCTAATATAGGAAATGCGTGGGATTCGGGACTGGGAGATGTGCGTAGTCGCTCAACTTTGGGTTCATTTCACTTAGCAGGGCTTTGGCTCTTGCATTTCATCTCAACAGGTTTCTCGCTCTTCGTTATCTCACTGTGTGCCGCTGTCTTGAGGTGTTTCTGAATGCAGCATGTTATTCCAATTCGTTTGCCTCACTTTCACTTTGGTTGATAGCATCGCATCCCTGCCCTTTGGGTGTTGTGATGGCAAGTACATGTGGTGCAAGCTGACTTTTCGGCGATTCTCTCACCTCTTGTGGAACTGACACTTTTTCAAAGGAACTGGTGAATTGGCCGCCGCCGAGTTTACCATCTTTGCTCAATATGTGCCGTCAATTGCGCCGCCCAAAGGAGCGCATTTCCTGGTATAGCGCCTATTGAATACGGCCTATACCATATGGAAAAAGTCATTAGGGCTAGTGGGGAGAAATTTCGGGGCACTCGTCTCGTAGTCATGTGTCACATACTACAACAAGCACTGAACGCATGTCAGAAGCTCGACGCGCAAGAGTGCGGACCCCGGGCCTTATGTGATCACTGTGATAATGTGACCATAACGGAGTACTACCACAGTACTTCTGCCACTTGCCACTCATTTTCTACCACTAAACTACAGGAAAACCCGTTTTTACGAGTTGACCTCTAGTACAGCATTTTCTGCAACCGTCAGTGATTGTCACACGAGTGTTGTACGCTAAATGTCTTTATTGTTAGGACGACTTCAATGGTGCAGTCAAGCGCCCGTCTCCTCGTTGCATCATGAGGGCCACTTGTACGAATTCTCGATGCTCTTCATTGCAGCATATATTTGGTAGTCAACCCAAAATGATTTTATAGTTTGTATTTTTATGACCCCTCAGGTATAAAGACCAGGCTTAGCTGTATAGCGGTTCTGGTGAAGGTGAAGAGGAGACACGGATCAGCACTCAACTTAACTTGAACTTGTAACAAGCCGACTCTTGGCACTCGGCAATCGGCACGGATGTGGGGCTGGCTATTGCCGAAGTGCCCGCGGGACGTTCAAGTTCTATGAGTCTAATCGATCTATGCTAACTCATTGAAATGGCTTCTTGTCCTCTTCCCCTTCACCCTCACCCTCGGCCATTGCTACCATGGTCGATGAAAAACGCTCTGCGCTAACCCCGTCCCGTACACCTAGCATCGAGGCCGGCACACCTCAAGTCTCTTCGAAGATGCTAGCTAACACGGAGAGCGGCAAGCTACCTCCCCCCGGCGAGCCAAAGGAGACTCTTATCTCCTCATCTTCTCCTTCGACGATGCAAAATAGGACTAGAAATAGAGGAATCCTGGCCCGTTTACATTTGGCTGGTTTGCTCCGTGTTAAATTGGCGCGGGCATCGTGCGGGACATCCGTGCCCGCGCCCCATGGTACTGGAGCGACTGGAAGGATGCGTGGAATTATAGAGTGCTCCCTGCGACTGCCCTCGTTTTCTTTGCAAAGTAAGTTTCGTCATCGTCGTCTCCTTTTTCCCTCTTTGGTACCTTTCGTTATCAGCCCGGGGTTCGGATCAGGACATTGACCACCACGTTGTCAGTGTGCTCCCCGGCATCGCGTTCTCCTTGCATTTAATAGAATCCACACAACAATATGGCGTGTCCGAGGTCCTCCTCTCTTCTTTCATGGCGTCTTTTATCTTCTCCGTCATTGGGGCTCAGCCTTTATGTATTGCTGGCGTAACAGGTTTGTGAATCCCTGTTCATACGAATGCTAACGACCCACATTTATTGAAGGTCCCATTACTATTCTGAACCAGACCATATTCAGAATCCTTGAAGGTCGGACCGACCGACCCGATTACTTGCACTTTATGGGCTGGGTCTACCTATGGGGTGCCATAATCCACTGGATCACGGCTGTACTTAACTGTTAGTCTCAACCACGATGCACCTTGATACCACCGCTTATCACTCATTTGGTACAATCCAGGGTGCAACTTCTTGCAGTATGTCACACTCTTTTCCTGCGATACCTTTGGCTTCTACGTCGCCTGGACGTATATCCAATATGGCATTCAAGTCACCACGCGCCAGTTCGACGAATCAACTTCCACACCACCCGGCGCATACGTCTCTATCATTCTTTCCCTCTTCATGCTTGTTACCGCGTTCCTCTTCAAAATCCTTTCGCGCTCGGCGCTGTTCCACAGGCATGTGCGACGGTTCTGTGCCGACTACGGCATGCCACTTGCCCTTATCGCATCCTCCGCTATGGCATATTGGGTCGTTTCCAAACTGCGCACCCGCAGACGCTCCCTGTGGGCGCTGCGTTTAAGCCTGCGAACGGACGCTCCTGGCTTGTCCCTTTCTGGCAGCTCGAAGGAAAGTGGGTTGCGCTCGCGCTTCCGTTCGGATTCATCCTCTGGGTTCTCTTTTTCTTCGATCACAACGTCTCTGTGCGCCGACCCTTCGTCTTCTTTGTTTCATCTAAGGCTGATGATTGGGGCTGTTTTGGCTCCTTTGCAGTCGCTGATCTCACAGGGATCCCAGTTCCCGCTCCGGAAGCCTGCTGGCTTTCACTATGACTTCGCACTTCTGGGCTTGACGACGTTCCTTGCGGGCCTTCTTGGTATTCCCGCACCAAATGGGCTCATCCCCCAAGCACCGATCCATACACGCTCTCTCCTTGTGCACAAACTTGTGCGCAAAGATGAAGGCCCTCTCCACAACGGTGATAGCGAGGGAGATTTGCACGAGGTGCCGGTTGCAGTCGTTGAACAGCGCGTGTCAAACCTCGCGCAGGGCTCACTATGTCTCGTGTTACTCACCAGACCATTCTTGCACGTCCTTAATCTGGTTCCCCAAGGTACGCGGTTCGATCCTTCTTTATTTCACTCAGAGTACGCTTACACCCTCATGTTGCAGGCGTGCTCGCCGGCTTGTTGTACGTATCTATGCTTTTAGCTTTTGCACGCGAATTTCTAGTATGGAATCCTGATGATCAGATTCGCTGTTTCAGCTGGTACATGGGCCTTGATGAACTTTCCGGAAACGGCATAACCGTAAAAGTACTTTATTTCCTCACGGACCGTACGATGACACCATATAATGAACCACTCCGTCGCGTGCGCAAGTCACGCATCTTTCTCTTCGTCGCTGTACAGCTCATCGCCTTCGGTGCGACATTTGTGATCACTCAGACTATCGGTACGCCTGCTTTCACTTTTAGGCGTGTTAACGTTGAAACGTATCAAATTTTCTTGTGTTGCGCCAGCCGCGGTTGGGTTTCCCGTCATAATCCTGTTGTTGATACCACTACGAACTCTGGTAGTGCCACGCTTGCCGTTCTCCGATATGGAGTTGGAAATTCTCGACAGGCCCACCGCGTCTCCTTTTGTGAGTTAAAGCCCTGTCACGCTGAAAGCTGAGATTAGTGATTGATTGTAATATTTTTTAGACCATGCAATCCGTTAGTGGATTCTAAGGTCTTGAAGTTCGGTGCTGCGGCGATGTCGTTCCCTTGGCCCAGACTTGAAGTCCGCTACGTACAGTAACTAAGCTGATCGTGTGAAATTGATTGATTGGACCTTGGCCTCTCCGTAAGGCCATATGATGAGTTCTTACTTCTCTAATAAAGTGACAGTCAGACACATAATTGGCCTGTCGCATCGCCAACGTGTCTGGGCCAAGCAAGTGCAATCATTGTATGATACGACATGGAATATAAATCGGTTTGACGTCTTGGAGTGAAAAGGGTGTATGTATATCTAGGCACAGAATTGGAGGAGTGTGTATGATACTTGTGCGTAGTTGAGGTATGATCTTGAAGGACTGCCATGCGCGATGACCGGTTTATGCACTGTATTGTTACTACTAAGACACCAAACTAAGTTACATGAATAGCGTGCAGAGTATATCGTCCGTAACGCCTGACGAGCCAGGTCCGAGAGTGTCCTCCCCTCTCCCAAAGAATAGTCGTGGCTTAGCGCCAATCGTGATCATCTACTCATCAAAGTCGTCACGAATGAGGTCTATATGTACAGAGCTGCTTCTAAAAAAAAATAACGAGGAGCAAGGTACGGAAAACGCACCATCGCTCTCTTCCGACGCGTCATAGTCTGAACTCTCCTCATCAGGATAATCATTTTTGTAATACTCCTCCGCTGTGGGATTCGAGCAGCTTTCGGGTCGGATGTAATGACTTTTTATACGGTATGTGACGCACCATTAGAGTCCTCGTCGGCTCCGTCCTCTTCCTCTGACTCGTCCGCTGATGTAAATCCATCTGCCAACGGCCCAGGTAGACCCGTCCTAAAGATCACAATAAGAAGTGTGTCACGTGATATCGGGGTGGACATACAGTGTCGCAACGTTTGCGGCGTCGTAACGATCAGTCAGACCAGCGCGATGGTAAAACACATCCCAAACATAATCCGGATCATCATTCGTCAGGATCGGTGGCGGGATGGTGATAGGTACGGGAGCCAATGAACGGGAACCTGAAGGCGTAAGAGATCCAACGGACTCGGCAGCGCGCGTTACACGGGGCTTGATGTCGTGGACTGGTCATTAGATTGTATCCCGGCGTATCAATTATTCGTCACGGTATGAATAGGACGTACTAGTAAGGTATTCTTCGAGAAGGGGTAGAAACTTCTCCATCTCGGGGTCTACGGGCGAGGATGGATCAGAAGTAAGGACAGCGTCGTACACCTTATAATCAAGGTGGCCATTGTCCCCTCCATCCTTCGCGGGAGAAGTGACAGGAGAACTACCACAGACATATCAGCCCACGTCGTTCTTGTTCACATGTTTGACTTTGCTTACAAAGACCGTGATGTTGGGCTGGGACCGCTGGGCGTCGCAGGTTTATCGTCAAGGACAACCGTATACTGTCTTGAAAGATCCGGCCGTTTGAGATTGGGAGAAGGTGCGACATCGTGGCCTTGTTGTGTTCCCACTTTCAACACTTGATCTCGCTCAAGAGCAGAGATGCGGTCCTGGGCGACGACAAGGGCAAAGTTGTCAAACAGGAGAGAAGGACATGGGGCAAAAGCGGGCGCACCTGAAGATCCCTCGCACGGTCTCCCCAAGCTTCTGGTTCCACCGTCTCTGCAAACTGGAAGACATCCAGCCCACCACGTTTCTTTCGGCGCGAACTTCCAGTGGATTCAATAACTGGATTTTCGGTCCCCCCCGCTTTTCTCAATGCCTGGGACATTAGACAACCATACTGAAACGCTTGCCTAGAGCATCGAGGGGATCTTCGTTTCGTTTACGCTTGATTCGAAGGATAGTATAAGGTTGTGAGTTCCCCGGGGACGTCGGATCCACTTCCATAACGCTCGCTCGTGAGCAGTCGAGAGCTGATAACCTTTATTTAACTTTAAATTTGGACTTATTTACACGTGCTCTTTAAACCTTCTTTTCCGGCTGTCGGTGTCCCAATTCCTCAGTCATAGAAGAAGCAGAAAGATACGCACTGTCTCCATTTTTTCTCACATGGTACGTTCACAATCTGACTGCGGGTCGAAGCTACTCTTATCAGAGTAACTCAATCGTAGCTTGTAGTAGTCCACTTGCCGTTCAAGCTGCATTGGTGTCGGATGCGGACTCAGGGCCGGGCATCTGCTAAGGGCTCCCGACAGTCAAACAATCATCTCGAGTTTTTGTAGGGGTGTCGGAGTTGTCATCTAGAGTCGCAACTTATGCGTTATTAATAATGTCGCAATCATTATCGTAAGTGGCCTTGCATTATGGTAGAAATGACTTCACTTGCACCCACGGTTGGACGCTTGAGCTAGGTGAGCGCCGTCCGACCATCGGATAGCGCTCTTCCTTGTATCGTCGGTGCTTTTTGCAAACTAGTCTCCAGCGACGATTCTCTATGCGTCGCGTCTAGCCGGTAGCGGCTTCCCCCCGCTTTACAAGCGCGCATCATCTCAGACTTTTATCCAAATGATTGCTTCTAGACACTCTCCGGCCGTCAGTGTCAGTGTTAACGGCCAGTCCCCACCGGTAGGGCTCGTACAGGATGTATAAACACGTACCGTGATTGTATCTCAGAGAGTAAGAGCCAATAAATACCTCCAAAGTCTTTGCCGCCACATTCCCAACGTCTCATCCATATATGTTCGTCCACAGAATCCTTTCTGTCGCTCTGGCAATCCTCTGGTCTGCGCTAGGCATATCTTGTTCTTATGAGCCGTGCCCCTGTACAAAGCCAGCGATTCGGAAAGAATGGAGAACATTCAGTACCGAGCAGAAGGCGGAATGGATCCGCGCTGTCAACGTCAGTATTGACTCCCTTCTCACATTGGTCGTCTTGCTGAAGCGTTATCCGGATTCCAGTGCTTGTCAAAACTGCCCCATGATCCGGCCTTAAGCCCATCAGTAGATCCCTCGGTGTCACTTATTCCCCCTGTTAACGCGTCAAGCTCCTATTATGATGGTACGATCCACTTCATCGGCACGGTTTCTCCTAGTGTGGGGAGTTCTAACTGGCTTTTACATAGACATCGTATACATCCACATGGACCTGAATACTCGGGTACGCCGAGGTGAATACTATTGATACCACTCTGCACTGAAGTTCACTTCTCCAGATACATTTTACCGGACAATTTTTACCTTGGCACCGCTGGTATGTACATGTATTCGAAGAATCGCTCAAGAATAAGTGCAATTATGCTGGCGTGTCGCCATATTGGGATTGGACTATTGGTCAATACGCCTTTCTCTTCCTCGCCTTTGCGTTTTTAATGGCGGTGTAGATGCACCGGACTTCTATGAATCTTCGTTCTGGAAGGACTCTGATCCTTATAGTGGATTAGGCGGTTGGGGTGACCCGAATGCCGACTACAGGGTGCCTGATGGGGGCTTTCACACCAAACCACTTTCTTACCCTTCGCCTCACACTGTTCGCCGCAACTTCACGCTCGTGTTACCGCCATTCCCAGGAGCTGTTCCCGGCCCCACGACGGACAACAACGCATCATTTTCTGCATCTGTAATCGAAACGATTCTTAATATCTCGCCTGGAGACTACAAACAGTTCCAAACTGTGGTAGAGGCACCTGGGGTAAGAACATGAACATACCTAACCGTGGGACGGGTTATCTCATCTTTATGTTAACGTAAGGGTCCACACATTGCCGTGCACGCAATCGTGGGCGGGTGAGCTGTTTCATTACTGCGTACGCTTCGGTACTTCTCACCTTCTCGGCCCTTAGCGATCTGGCCGGATTCTGCCCGAAAAATTCCCCATCAAATTGCACACAAGGGCCGACTTGGTCATCGAATGGTGTGTATGCATTTACTATCAACGTCCTTTCCCCTGTGTTGACGTTTGATACCCTATAACAGATCCACTTTTCTTTATGCACCATGCTGTAAGTGATTACTGACACGTTGGTCAATGGAGATGGTACTGAGGTCGCTGTGCTCGATGACAGATGATTGATAGGATATGGTACGAGTGGCAGAATCGCAACCCAGCTAGTGCCACGAGCTTCTTTGGTGGCTCGGTGCAGCACCTCAACTCCTCGGCAGACTACCAAGAATACCCGAACGGCGGTCCTCCTTACCTCAGCGTAAGTACTTGCCATTTAAAATTGAGGTATTTATCTGTATTTTCGATTGCATAGCTTGAATCAATCATTCCGGCCGACGGGCTGTTCCCGGAAGTAACTATCGGGGATGTGCTAAACACAACAGGCGGCTACTTATGCTACGTATATGAATGAAGTATGGACTGGTCTAGACTGCCCGTGAAGTCAACGATTCCTAAATCTTTTGGCGGACTAGGGTTCTCCCATCTTTTCAGCCATACGCCATTCTTTTTTCTTATCTCTTCGGGCTTTGCTTTAGTATGAACACTAAAGTAAAGAGTCTAAAGAATCTGGATTTGCAGATACGCTCCTGTATCATGAAGCCTACTGGTAGTTTTAAATACATTTCAACTCTGTGAGAGTGGATTATCACAGATGTGAAATGGGTTATTGGGTTACGCTCGGATCGGGACCCACTTTTTGGGTGTGCGCGGCCGCGGCGCCGGCGTGCGCCCGTCCACGACACCCTCACGTGACAACCCAATTTCGTTTCGCGTCTGAACATAACTGCCGAGCATCGCGTCTAACTACAAACGTACAATTGCTTTATCGTTTCCTCTTTTCTTTCTTTGCGTACCCTCGCATTTCTCCTCTCTTGGCCCCAGGCCCTATCTACATTGGCGCTTTGGAACTGTTGTCCATGGATTCGGGATTGTGAATTCACACTTCTGAGTCAAGCCCCTGGACGGACACTGCAGCTCCGCCGCACTTCTGCGAATTCATACCAAATTAGTTGTCACGGGTTCCGGTCGAAGGAGAAAAAATGGAGGGATAAGATGCGCAAAGAATCGAAAGAAGCGTACAGCGCTAGTGGCAGATACTGTCTCCATCGTCTTCTGATGCGGTGCGTTCGGCTCATAATCAGACTCAGAACATTTCGGAACCATTCTCATCAGGATAGTCAGGTTTGTAGTATCCCTCCCTTTGCAGCTCAAGCGGTCAGGAGTTCCGAGCATCTGCTATGGCCATCTGGTGCCGTCACGTCACTGTAAGCGGCCTGCATAACGGTAGAGAAACAGGTATCGTTATTTACAGAGTACGTCCATGCCATGTGAATGCCGTCCGTCCATCGGACAGCGCTCTAGTTTTTTTTATCGTGCAGGTGCTTTTTGCGAACCCCAGGTCTTCGGCGACGATTTTCGAAGTGTGGCGCTCCGCTTTCCGCCCGCTTTCCACCCGCTTTCCAAGCGCTTATCAAACACTTTGTGCTTCCCACATACAATTTCGGACTTATTCGAGTGATCGCATTTAGACTTTGTGTCAATGCCGGAAGCTATTTCTCACTGGTTTGTGTAGGTGTTGGAACACATCTTGTTATCATATCTCAGAACTCAAAAGCAATAAATAGACCCGAAGTCTGCGCCCCCGTTTACACAACTTATCGCCCAGATATGTTCGTCCGCAAAAGTCTCTCGCTCGCTCTCGCCATCCTCTGGTCCATAGTATGCGTGTTTTGTTCTTATGTTCCGAGTCCGTCTCCCTGTACGACACCAGAGGTTCGGAGAGAATGGAGAGCGTTCAGCACCGAGGAGAAGGCAGAATGGATTCGTGCCGTCAAGGTGCGTATTGACACTTTAATCGGTCGTTTTGCTAAAGCGATGTTCGGAATTCAGTGCTTGTCAAAACTTCCCCATGACCCGGCCATGACCCCATCAGTAGATCCCTCGGTGTCACTCATTCCCCCTCTCAACACATCAAGCTCGTATTACGACGGTATGACCCAGTCCTTTAGCCTCGCTTTTCCAGGCGTGGGGAGTTCTGACTATGTTTTTATCCAGACCTTGTATACCTCCACATGGATCTGAATGTTCAGGTACGTCGGAGTGCATTATCGATACCATCTAACACCGAACGTACAATTCTCTAGATACATGGTACCGGGCAATTCCTTCCCTGGCACCGCTGGTATGTACACGTCTTCGAAGAGTCACTCAAGAAAAAGTGCGGATATACGGGCACGTCACCATATTGGGATTGGACTATCGGTCATCCATATTTTTCTTTCTCAAGTTTATGATCCTGATGGCCAGATAGATGCACCCGATTTCTATAATTCTCCTTTCTGGAAAGACTCTGACCCTGAGAGCGGACTGGGTGGTTGGGGTGACCCGAATGCCGACTACAGCGTGCCTGATGGCGCCTTTCACACTTTACCACTTTCCTACCCTTTGCCTCACGTCCTTCGCCGCAACTTCTCGCTCTTCGCCCCCCCATTTCCGGGCGCGGCTCAACCTGCCAGCCCGATATCGAACAGCCCATCATTATTTTCTGCATCTGAAGTTGAGTCGGTCCTCGAGATCCCGGCTGGGGGCTACGAACAGTTCCAAATAGTAATAGGGGTAAGTACATAGACATAAGAAAGAATGCCCGGGTTTTCTCACTTTGATGTCACAGGTCCCACACGCTGCTATTCACGGGATCGTGGGAGGGTGAGTTGCTTTGTGGCCCCGTACGTTTTGGCACTTTTCACACTTCGCGGTCCCTAGAGATTTGTACGGTGCTTGCCCGATAAACGCCCCATCGAATTGCACGCCAGGGCCCAAGTGGGCACCGAATGGTGCGTCTGCAATTCACTATCAATATCCATCCCCCCCGCGTTGAAGCTGATGCACTTCATAGATCCACTGTTCTATATGCATCATGGGGTAAGTGTCAACTGATCCATCACTTGATTGAGATGGCACTGAGGTCATTGTGCCCCGTGGTAGACGATCGATAAGATATGGTTCGACTGGCAGAATCGCAATCCAGCTAGTGCCTCGAGCTTTTTCGGTGGCTCTGTGCAACACAACGCAAACCAGAGCGATAACGCCAGATTCCCGCTGGGCGGCGCTCCTTGGCTCAGCGTGAGTACTGGCCAATATTGATTAAGGGATTTATCTTATTACACGATTACATAGCTTGATTCGATCATTCCAACCGACGGGTTGTTCCCGGAAGTCACCATCGGAGACGTCCTGAGTACAACGGGCGGCTACCTGTGCTACGTATATGAGTAAAGTACGTACCGTCAGTGTCACTTCTGAAGTCAGGTTTCCTAATTCTTTGACAGTAACACTGCGACTACCAAGATCGATCCTGAGCCTTTTATGTGCCATTTCCTCTTTCTCCTGATCACCGCAGGCTGTCCTTTAAGAACACCGAGGTGAAAATTCTGGGTCAGTATTTATATAGAGGATGCCTGTGGTCATGAAACCTAGTGATCGTTTCTGTTAAAAAAATTTGGGACGAATTGACTGGAGTGAGATAACTGATGGTTCAAGTTCCGTCACGTGACGCGGAGGCCAAAATTTCATTTTCAGCTTCTGGCTGGCCTTACAATGCGCCCTCATCACCCAAAGTTTCTACACTCCCGCAAAGCCATGTCGTCGCATCGTCACGGCTCCAGAAAAAGGTGAAGAAAAAGATTATAAATCTTGGAAAGACGTGGAAAGAATTGCACGCGGCCGGTTACTCAGTCAGTCACCGAGTCTTCTGATGTGATGCGGTTTATTCACAGTCAGACTCGGAACTATTTTTTCAGGGTAATCTCTTATGGCGGTATTCCTCCCTCCTGCAATCAAACCGGCCTGTGGGCTAGTCCGCGAAGGGCCGAACATTTATTATGGTCTCCTGGTGGTCCAACGACTGTCTCGAGAAATATGTACGGATATCGAAATTGACAACCATATCCATAGAGGATATTTGTGGTGTACGTGTGGACGCCTTACAACCATCTAAAAACCCTCTTTCGTTCACCGTGTCGGTATCTTTTGCAAATCTAAGTCTCCAGCGATGTTGCGCTGAGAAGTTACTCAGCTTCTCTGGATACTGTAAGAGAGCTTTTCCACCCGGGCCGCTTTCCAAACGCCCAAGAATTTTTTGCGCTCTTCTTAATTCAATCGAACTTTATCAGATGATGCCTTCTGGATTTCCTGTAATGCGGCGTAGGAATCAAGGCAATAAATATAACCTACAGTTTGTTTACATTTTACACAACATCTCGCCCAGAAATGTTCCCTCACAAAACTCTTTCTGTTGCCCTTGCCATTTTTTTGGTCCGCAGTCGGCGTGACTTGTTCTTATGATCCGTGCCCCTGTACAAAACCAGTCGTACGGAGAGAATGGAGAGCATTCAGTATCGAGGAGAAAGCGGAATGTATTCCTGCCGTCAACGTGCGTATAAACCCCGCCCTCACGTTGGTGGTTTTGTTGAAGTAGTATTCGAAATCCAGTGCTTGTCAAAATTACCTCACGACACGGCTCTGGCCCCATCAGTGGATCCCTTAGTGTCGCTGATTCCCCCCATCAACGCGTCAAGCTCATATTAGTGTATGATGGTATAATCCAGACTATTGGCTCGCTTTCCGGAGTTGAGTTTCCTAGCTCTACACAGACTTCGTGTATCTCCACATGGACCTGAATACTCGGGTGCGTCGGAGTGAATACTATTGATCTGGTCCTGAACACGCTCTTCCTCAGGTACATTGGACCGGGTTGTTCCTCCCGTGACACCGCTGGCTCTTACAGGTCTTCGAAGAGTCATTGAAAAAATAAGTGTGGATATACGGGCGTATCGCCATATTGGAACTGGACCTGCCATTGGTAGTTTACTTCTCTCTTACTCGCATTTATAAATCTGATGCCGACGTAGATGCACCCCAATTGCAGCGTACCTGATGGGGGCTTCCGCAATTTACAACTTTCCTACCCTTCGCCTCACCATGTTCACTGCGACTTCACGCTCCAGTCGTTCCGAGACATACAATTTATTATCATCACGGACCGCCAAAAGATTTCATTTTCTGCATCCGTAATTGAGGGGATTCTCGAGACCCCTGCCGGCGACTACCGTGACAAAGGGTTTCAAACAATGTTAGAAGTGCCTGAGGTAAAAAAAATGGATAACCCCGACATAGGTTTCCTGATTTTGAAGTAACGTCAGGGCCCACATGATCTCCAAATGGTTTGTCCATGCATACTAAAATTTCTCTCCTGTGTCGACGTAGATGTACTGTACAGATCCACTTTTCTTTATGCGTCATGCCGTAAGTGACCACCATCACTCTATTCAATGGTTATGGCACTGAGGTCTGTGTGCACGACGACAGATGGTTGATAAAATATGGTACGACTGGCAGAATCGCGACCCAGTGAATGCGGAGAGTTTTTCTGGTGGCTCGGTGGAACACCTTGCCAGCCTAGATGACTACAACCATACCCCACCGGTGGTCCTCCTTACCTTAACATAAGCACTTGCCAATTCAGATTGAGGAATTCGTCTTGAATATGATTTCCTAGCTAAGTTCCATCATGCCGGTGGACGGGCTGTTCGCAGAAGTCACCGTCGGTGACGTGATGAATACAACCGGCGGCTACTTCAGTTGTGCTGTGTACAGTATACGAGTAAACTCAGTAAAGTGTGTATAAAAGTTAGGATTCCCAAACCCTAAAGACTCTGGATTAGTAGATTCAGAGAAGAAGCATGTTTGTTTAGAGCATTGAGGATTCCTCGTTTCCTTTCCACTTTATTTTTATTCGAAGTAAAGGTCGTAAAAGGGTCGTAAGCAAAGGGGTTGTAGCGGCTCTAGCCGCGTCTCCACGTGATCGCGTCGCTTACAATTACAAATATCTTCCCAGCGTTACCTACAGCAGTACGTAGTACGGGCTTCCACTGAGCATCGCGTATAATTACAATTGCTTTATCCTTTCATCTTTTCTTTCTTTGCGTATCCTCGCATTTCTCCTCTCTTGGACCCAGGCCCTCTCGGCATTGGCGCTTTGGAACTCTTGTCCACGCATTCTCGATTGTGGATTCACACTTCTGAGTCAAGCCTTCGCTGGCGGACAGACGGACACGAGTACGAATTCCCTTGCAACTCCGCTGCACTTCTGCGAATTCATACCAAATTAGCCGTAATTGAAGGCGTCACGGGTCCCGGTAGAGCAGCTTGAAGGAGATAAAATGGAGAGAAGATGCACAAGTGACGTACAGTTACCGTCTCCATCGTCTTTTGATGCGTGCGTTCGTTTCATCAGACTCGGAACTATTCTCATCAGTAGTCAGTATTGTACCTCCCGCCCTTTGCGGCTCAAGCGGTCAGTACTCTCGGACATGGAGTTCTGAAACATCTGCTATGGCCATCCGGTACTGTCACGTCAATTCGATTCTCTCAATTACTACTGTAAGCGGCCGCAATGGTAGAGAAACAAGTTTCGTCATTTACAGAGGATGTCCATGCTATGTGAACGCCGTCCGGCCATCGGAAAACGCTTTTTTTTTTTTACCGTGTAGGTGCTTTCTGGAAACCCCAGGTCTTTGGCGACGAAAAGTGTGGCGTTCCGCTTTCACCCGCTTTCCAAGCGTTTATCAAACACTTTGTGCTTCCCACCTACAATTTCGGACTTCGAATGATCGCATTTAGACTTCTTGTCAGCGTCTGAGGCTATTCCTCAATGGTTTGTGCAAGTGTTGGAGCACATCCCGTTATCATATCTCAGAATTCAAAGGCAATAAATAGACCCGAAGTCTGCGCCCCCATTTACATAACATATCGCCCAGATATGTTCGTCCGTAAAAGTCTCTTGCTCGCTCTCGCCATCCTTTGGTCTACAGTATGCGTGCTTTGTTCTTATGGTCCGTCTCCCTGTACGGAACCAGAGGTACGGAGAGAATGGAGAGCGTTCAGTACCAAGGAGAAGGCAGAATGGATTCGTGCCATCAAGGTGCGTATTGACGCTTTAATTGCTCGTCTTGCTAAAGCGATGTTCGGAATTCAGTGCTTGTCAAAACTACCCCATGACCCGGCCATGACCCCATCAGTAGATCCCTCGGTGTCACTCATTCCCCCTCTCAACACATCAAGCTCGTATTACGACGGTATGACCCAGTCCTTTATCCTCGCTTTTCCAGGCGTGGGGAGTTCTGACTATTTTTTTATCCAGACCTTGTATACCTCCACATGGATCTGAATATTCGGGTACGCCGGAGTGAATTATCGACACCACCTGACACCGAACATACAATTCTCTAGATACATGGTACCGGGCAATTCCTTCCCTGGCACCGCTGGTATGTACACGTCTTTGAAGAGTCACTCAAGAAAAAGTGCGGATATACGGGCACGACGCCATATTGGGATTGGACTATCGGTCATTCGCGTTCTTCTTGTTCATGCCTGTGGTCCTGATGGCTAGATAGATTCACCCAACTTCTATGACTCTCCTTTCTGGAAAGACGCTAACCCTAAGAGCGGGCTAGGCGGTTGGGGCGATCCAAAAGCCGACTACAGTGTACCAGATGGCGCCTTTCACACTTTACCACTTTCCTACCCTTTGCCTCACATTGTTCGCCGCAACTTCTCGCTCTCCGCACCCCCCTTTCCGGGCGCGGCTCTGCCTCCCGGCCTGTCTCCGAACGATCCATCATTGTTTTCTGCATCTGAAGTTGAGTCGGTCCTCGAGACCACGCCTGGGGACTTCAAGCAGTTCCAAATAGCGATAGGGGTAAGAACATGGACATAAGCAAGAATTGTCGAGGTTTTCTCACCTTGAAGTCAGGTCCCACACGGTGCTATTCACGGGATCGTGGGCGGGTGAGATGTTTCGTGGCCGCGTACGTTTTGGCACTTTTCACATTTCGCGGTCCCTAGAGATTTGTTTGGTGGTTGCCCGACAAACGCCCCATCGAATTGCACGCCAGGGCCCAAGTGGGCACCGAATGGTGCGTCTGCAATTCACTATCAATATCCATCCCCCCGCGTTGAAGCTGATGCACTTCATAGATCCACTGTTCTATATGCATCATGGGGTAAGTGTCAACTGATACATCACTTGATTGAGATGCATTGAGGTCATTGTGCCCGTGGTAGACGATCGATAAGATATGGTCCGACTGGCAGAATCGAAATCCAGCTAGTGCCTCGAGCTTTTTCGGTGGCTCGGTACAACACAAGCAAACCAGAGTGATAACGCCGAATTCCCGACGGGCGGTCCTCCTTACCTCAGCGTAAGTACTGGCCAATATCGATCAAGAAGGGATTCGTCTTATTACATGATTACATAGCTTGATTCGATCATCCCAACCGACGGGTTGTTCCCAGAAGTCACCATCGGAGACGTCTTGAGTACAACGGGCGGCTACTTGTGCTACGTATATGAGTAACGTGTGTACCGATTCAGTGTCACTCGTAATGCCAGTTTCCCAATTGTTGACGCGACTACAGTAATACCGATCCCGAGCCTTTTACATGCCATTTCCTTTCTCTTGATCACCGCAGGCTGCCCTTTAAGAATACCGAGGTGAAATTTCTGGATTTGCATTTATACAGAGGATGCCTGTGGTCATGAAACCTAGTGATCGTTTCTGTTAAAAAATTGGGACGAATTGACTGGAGTGAGATAACTGATGGTTCAAGTTCCGTCACGTGATGCGGAGGCCAAATTTCATTTTCAGTTTCTTGCCTGGCCTTACAATTCCCTCATCACGCAAAGCCATGATGTCGTCACATCGTCAAGGCTCCAGAAAAGCTGCCTTCAAGTGAAGAAAACAGAGTATAAATCTTGGAAAGACGCAGAAAGAATTGCAAGGTTACTCAGTCAGTCACCGTATCTCGTCTTCTGGCGCCGCGGTGCATTCAGTCAGACTCGGAACTACTTTTTCAGGGTAATTTCTGGGTAATCTCTATGGCGGTATTCCTCCCCCTTGCGATCAAACCGGCCGGTGGAATAGTATTCTGATCACAGTGTCCTTGCCTGATAGTACGAAAACCTAGATTTATGAGTGACGGTGCACACTCTACTCGTATTTATAGCACAAGTAGCCGCCGGTTGTACTCATCACGTCTGCGATGGCTACTTCTGGAGATAACCCGTCGGCCGGCATGATTGAATTCAGCTATGTAAGCAAATCAACATGAACTCCTCTATTTCTAGATGGGCAAGTACTCGAGCACTTACGTTGAGGTAAGGAGGACCACCGTTAGGGTATTCTTCGTATGCAGTTAAGCTATAGAGGTGTTCCACTGAACCACCATAGAAGCTATTGGCATTCATTGGGTCGCGATTCTGCCAGTCGCACCAGATCTTGTCAATCATCTATCATCGAGAGCGACCGTGACCTCAGTGCTATCTCCATTAACTAATGCGTCAGTGGTTACTTACGGCATGATGCATAAAGAAAATTGGATCTATCGTATTGTATCAACGTCAACGCAGGGATAATACAGTATATGCAATATATACATGTATGAAAACGCACCGTTAGGTGCCCATGTGGGCGATTGCCTACAATCAGATGGGGCATTTGCTGGGCACTGTCCGACAAGATCGCTAGAGGCGGCGAATGGTGAGAAGGACCGAAGGCATGATGATGAAGCAGCCCACCCGGACACGGTCACGTGCACGCCACTGTGTGGGCCCTAACGTTTACTTCAAGATCAGGAAGCCCGTTCCATGGTTAGTCATATCCAATTTCTTACCTGGAGTGCCTCTAACACTGTTTGAAACTCTTTGAAGTTCCCAGCCGGGGTCTCAAGGAGAGACTTGATTACAGCGGCCGAAAACGATGTGTTGCCTATCTTCAGGGGGTCTGTGACGAGGGGCGATGGAATGCCTTCCCATGCAAGGAGCGAGAAGTTGCGGCGAACATGGTGAAATACAGGGTAGGCAAGTGGTAAATTGCGGAAACCTCCATCATGCACAGTGTAGTCGTCATTTGGGTCGCCCCAACCGCCTAATCCGCTCATTGGGTCAGAGTCCTTCCAAAATGAAGATTCAAAGAAGTCGGGCGCATCTATCCGGCCATTAGAATCGTAAACGCGAAGAAGAGACGATGAATGGATTACCGATAGTCCAATTCCAATATGGCGATACGCCGGTATATTTGCACTTTTTCTTGAGTGATTTTTCGAAGAAATGTATGTACCAGCGATGCCAGGGAAGGAATAGCCCGGTCCAATGTATCTAAAGAAGAACACATTCGGGTCAAATGGAATCGACGAGATTCCCCCAAACATACCCGAGTATTCAGGTCCATGTGGAGGTACACTATATCTGCAAAACGAAGTTAGATCACCCACACCCGAAATGGCGAAGCCGGGAGCCTGGAGTATACCATCATAATATGAGCTTGACGCATTGACCGGGGGAATGAGTGACACCGAGGGATCTACTGATGGTGTAAGAGCCGAGTCGTGAGGTAGTTTTGACAAGCACTGGAAATCGGAATATCACTGTAGGAAAAACGATCGACGTGGGGGGAGCGACAATACGCACGTTGACTGCACGGATCCATTCAGTTTTCTCCTCGGTACTGAATGTTCTCCATTCTTTCCGTATTGCCGGTTTTGTGCAAGGACTCGGATACGGATCATAAGAACAAGACACGACTACTGAGGACCAAAGAATGGCCAAAGCGACAGAGAAACCTTTGTGGATAAACATTCTGGGCGAGATGTTGAGCAAATGGGGGGAAAGGACGCCGGGTTTATTTATTGGCTCGGTTACCAGTTCCGACAGGAAGGCTAGAAGTCATTATCTGAATTCCGAAGAAGGTGGGTATAAAGTAAGTTACGATGTACTTCATGAGCGCATAGAAAGCGGGAACTCGGAACGGGAGCGGTTTTATCCAAAGAAGCACCTCGATTAGAATATCATCGGTCGCTGGTTTGGGTTTGTAAAAGGCGCCGGCACGATTAATGAAAGAGAGCTGTCCGATAGTCGGACGATGCGCCGTTAGAACAAACGTACTCCGTGATCTGTGAATAAAAAATGCTCGTTGTTTTACGATTACAGTATGCAGAGCTACGTACAGCATTATTGCCACGCTAACTCCAACGTGGCGACGTGAGTCGTCGACCAGACACCTACAATTGAAAGCAATCATCCATCGATTGGGAGGCAATATAGCGTGGCTACGTAAGTCGTACAGGGAGTAGTACTACAGTACTACTACAGTAGTAGTTCTGAGTCCGCACAGCATCAGAAGATGGACACACTGAAAAATCCGCACCTTCTCCGTACATTCGGAAGCGTAGCAAATTTTGAGGTAATTCGGGAGGTGAAAGGACGGAAAACTGACGTTAAACGAGCTGGCTGAAAGTGGCTGTAAAGCCAAGCGATCACGTGATAATGTTGATTTTCGAAAACGAAAAGGGTTTGTGACGACGGAACACGACCCCATAAAAAAGAAATAGTGAGCCATCAGACTTCTGTGACTCTGCGCGTAAAAAGACTTGGAGGACCGGAAGCTTGAGGTGACCCGCGAATGGTCCCCAGGTGCGCCCGCCTTTGCAATATCTTCGTCTGCCTTGTTCAAGATCTTTATCCTTGCAGGATCGATCCACTGGCATATTCTCTCTTGAACGAGACCAAGCGTCGAAAGTAAAGACACGCAAAGCCATGACGACATACTCGTGCTCATTATCACCCGAGCCCTGATTCTTTCTTTGCCTGATTCCGCTGCCGGGATGTGTTCTATCATCAGGCAAGACCTCATGATAATTGTGACCCAGCGGATGTTCAAGTTGTACCATCGTGCGTGCGTTTGTATCGCTAGCCTTCCTCTCTAGCAAGTCAACAGCTTTACCTTACTTCACTTTACTCCTACACCGTCTGGGTTGTGACCTCTCCGCGCCACGTGAATGTAAATCATTTCTAGGGTGCCTCCACCCCCTCTCCTCTACTCCTCTTCCCACATTCTCCAGCCGGCTTTTCGCCTCTGCCGCTGGCTTTACAAGCGGCACCGGATCTGTACATACTTTATTCGTATTTATAGCACAAGAATCCGCCAGTTGTATTCATCATGTCTGCGATGATGACTTCTGCGAACAGCCTGTCGGCCGGCATAATTGAATTCAGCTATGCAATCGAATCAAGATGATTTCATTAGTCTCTACAGTAAATCAGCAAGTACTTATGCCGAAGTAAGGAGGACCACCGTTGGGGAATCCGTTGTATGCCGCCAGGCTATCGATGTGTTCCACCGAACCACCATAGAAGCTGTTGAATTTACTGGGCCGCGATTCTGCCAGTCGTACCAGATCCTACCTGGATGCTTCTAACATTGTTTGAAACTCTCTGAAACCCCAGCCGGGGTCTCGAGGAGAGACTCAATTGCAGATGCCGAAAATGACGTATTGCCTATCTTCAGGGGGTCTATGATAAGAGTTCTTTCCAAGCCAGGAGCGAGAAGTTGCGGCGAACGTAATGAGGTACTGGGTATGCGAGTTGTAAATTGCGGAAACATCCATCATGTATGGTGTAGTCGTCATTTGGGTCCCCAACCACCTAATCCGCTCATTGGTCAGAATACTGCCAAAATGAAGATTCATAAAAATCGGGAACGTCTATGTGGCCATCAGAATCGTAAACGCTAGCCCAAGGGAGAGAAACGTGAGCTGGCCTATAGTCCAATTCCAATATAGCGACACGCCTTTATATCCGCATTTATTCTTGAGCAATCCTTCGAACACGTGTAAGTACCAGCTGTGCCAAGGGAGGAGCCCTCTAATGGATCTGATGAGCACTTTAAGTGTCAGGTACCATCAATAGGATTCATTCCAACGTAACCAAGTATTCAAGTCCATGTCCATTTCCGGGTCGTGAATATCGGATAATCGATGATAACACAACCTGAAAGGCCGCAATACAGTACTGTCGGGGAAAAAGAACAAACTACCATTGCTGTTGGCGTTACTGTGTGAAAAACGATGCGGTCACGTGGCAATATAAATTGAATTTGAACGTTCTTGATGCTTGAAGCTTGAAGCTTGAACGTTTGAACCACTACCAACCGCACCCGCTCCGCTACACCTAGACACCCACGAATATTCACTCAAATGGACATAAACATGGTTTGCAGATATTATCAAACAGGAGTGACCTTCCAGCAGGCTGAAACTTCCTCTGGCTAGACGCATTCCCAACATCTCTGCCAGTGGTTCCGGAAATACGACGGGATTTCTTCGCCTTGCCTTTCGCTGCATAGGCGGTAGCTTGAAGATCTCCCCCGGATCCGTCACTGCCACTCTGGGCTTGGCGGGCCTTGAACCGCCTCACCGTCGAGCTCGTTCGACCACCCTAGTTTCAGCCGCTTCGGCGATGGTAGATTATCCATCCAATGGTCCCATTCGACGTCCGAGTCTGTCGGCGGTCCTGGGTTCGTGTACTGCACATGCTCCGCCTGCTTCCCATGCGTCTGGCCGAACTCTATCACCGACGTCGGTCTCAGCGGTGGCGGATTCTTCATCAAATAGTTCCATGCAAAGTACGGGTTTTCCGACAGCAATCGGTCCCGGTTCGGTTTCGGCGCATTAACTCCCATCGAAACACGGTCCGAGTCATACCCTAACGGCATTGGGGTGTACGTTGGCCCATGCGGCCCATCATACCACCATTTGTCCTGCAACGTCGCATCCATCCCTGGTGCTGTCGGCGGCAGGCTCGACGCCGGGGCTGTTGATGACGCTGGGTTCGGTGGTGGTGCCGGCACGTCGTCCTTCGACCCGTGGTCGAGACCCGGCAGTGCTGAGCTGGACGACGCATGTGCCTCTGTTGACTTAGCCGCATCTCTCTGCTTCTCGAAGTACGCTTTTCTCCGCGTCTCGAAGTACTCCTTTGCCTGCTTTGCAAAGTCGTCATAATTACCGCTCCCCCCGCCATCGGGAACCTTGTCCACGACAGGCTCGCTGGTTCCATTAACGGAGCCGGATTGACTGTTGACGGCGCTCGGTTCGGTGCTGGCGCCGGCTCGTCGGTCTTCGACCAATGGTCGAGCCCCAGCGGTGCTGAGCTGGACAACAAATGTGGGTCTGACGACTCAACCGGTTTTTGCCACGTCTTGTAGTACTCCTTCGCCAGCTTTGCAAACTTGTCTAAATTACTGTGCCCCCCGCCATCGAGGACCCTGTCGACGATAGGCTCGATGGTTCCATCAACGGATCTGGATTGACTGTTAACGACGCTGGGTTCGGTGCTGGCGCCGTCACGTCTGTCTGCCCATGGTCGAACCCCGGCAGCGCTGAGCTCGACGACGCATGTGCCACGTCGGTCTTCGACCCATAGTCGGGCCCCGGCAGTGCTGAGCTCGACGACGCACGTCCGTCTGACGACTCAACCGCCTTGACCCAGTTGAGGAAATCCGCCGCCACTAAATCATCGTTCCCCCGCTTCTCCAACACAGTTATCACGTGTTTGGGTATGTGCATCGCACCGACGCGTGCATGAAGTTTCTCTTGTTCCGGTACAGGAGCCGTGAGAGCGAAGTCGATGATGGAAAGGGTGAGAAGGATCCCAAAGACTATGTCGTACTGCCGCATTTTTGTTGGATGTGTTACGCGAATTAAGCGGTGTTGCCCGTTGAGTAATCAACGTAAGTGTTCAGAATGTTCCGTTGTCAAAACGAAAAGTGTGGTCGCAAAGTCCAAAATAAATAAAAGTGAGCTGAAAATTTGGAGAAGGTAATGAATTGGTGAATTAAAAGTGTAGGAAAGATACACGCACTATCCAGTACCCAGTGAAGTTAAGCGAGCAAGGAGCTGGAGATGACGTGGTTTTATATTCGCATCATGCCAAGGCTATGAACAGGAGCATGCGATCAATATGTCAGATCACGACAGATATAAAAAGTATCGCATCTGAGAAACGAAATATTAGTGAGCGCATTACCACTACCCGTGGTTGCATCATCATCAAGATCACCTGATGTGTCCGTTACCGGACCAGCGGCAGGTCTTGCCTGTGGTGTACTGCTGCCGGCGGCGGTCCCGGCACGGCACGGCCGAAGACACGAAGACACTAACAGTTGTAACGTTTCTCTTGTACCGGTACAGGAGCCGTGAGAGCGAAGATGGAAAGTATGAGTGATAAGGACTATGTCGTACCGCCGCATTTTTGTTGATTGTGTTTCGCGGATTAGACTGTTGGGAATGCAGGCACTGCGCGACTGGAGGAGGCCACGGACTGACACTGCGCATGTGATCATCGCCTGACAGATCTCATGATTCCGTTGGGGACTTCTTTTCTTTAATCCTCTTCTTGGTAGTGTAAAGTCCTGTGGCGAGAAAACCCCAAAGGGTTTTGTAGGGATAAAAGCTCCAGGAGTACGATACACTAGATTTCTCTTCTCCGGCTGAGTCACAGCACTTCACGCCTCCAACATAGACGATGTTGTCGGTTGGGTAGCTAATGCAAGTGTTCAGTATGTTCAGTTGTCAAAACGAAAAGTGTAGTCGCAAAGTCCAGAATAAACGAAAGTGAGCTGAAAAAATTGAAGAAGGTAATGGGGAATTAAAAGTGAAGGGAAGGTGCACGTACTATCCAGTACCCGGTGATGTTAATGTGAGCAAGGAGCTGGAGTTAACATCGGGAGTTGACATGGATTAATATTCGCTTTGGCATGACCAACTAGGGTTCTTGCCGAAGCCATGAACAGAAATACAGCTGCACAGGATGAATATCTCAGATCATGTCAGATATGAAAAGTATCGCATCTGAGAAACGAAATGCTAGCAAGCACATTGCCGATACCCGTGTTGAAGCCGTCGTTCTGCTCCATTATCAAGACTGGGCGGACTCGGAGGTGTGAAGTATCACTCCCCCTGCATCTCATAAGTAATTACAGGAATGTGCTATACACCCACAGTAATATAGATCCGCGTGTATCTTAGTCCGATCACAAACAACGCTAGTTCATCACTGTTTTAGTAGTATAATAAAGGGCCTAAAACTATTGTATATGGAAGAGGCCATAGCACGCTCTTTCATGTATTTAAGTAGCGTATTTACATCATATCAATATATCATCTTACACGGTTTTATCTCTGTCCCATCAGCGCCCTCTTACTGCGCTATCTTATCACCCTGAACACCTCATGTCACAAACCAGGTCTGTCGACGGTCCTGTGTCCGGGTGCTGCACATGTTCCACCTGGTTCTCACTGGCATGGGTCTGGCCAAACTGTATCAGTGACGCCGGTGTCACTGCCAGCGGTGGTGGATTCTTCACTGTCATCACAAAGTTCCATGCGAAGTACGGGTTATACGACGGCCTTGGGTTCGGGTTCGGTTGTGGCGCATGCACTCCCGTCGAAACATGGTCCGAGCCATCCCCTAACGACATTGGGGTGTACGTTGGCCCATGCGGCCCATCATGCCACCATTTGTCCTGCAACGTCGCATCCATCCCGGGCGCTGTCGACGACAGGCTCGACGCCGGATTCATCAACAGCTTCGGATAGGTTGTTGATATACGGTCGAGCCCCGGCAGTGCTGAGATGGTCGCCGCATGTTTCTGCTTCTCGAGGTACGCTTTTCTCCGCGTATCGTAGAACTCCTTTGCCTTCTTTACAAAGTCGTCATAATTACTGTCCACCCCCGCCGTCGAGGACGTTGTCAATGACAGGCTCAATGATGATGGTTCTATCAACAGATCCGGATTGGCTGTTGTTGACGACGCTGGGATCGGTGCTGGCGCTGGCATGTCGGTCTTCGACCCATGGTCGGGCCGCGGCGGTGCTGAGCTCGACGACGCATGTGCGTCTGACGACTCAACTGCCTTGATCAAGTTGACGTAATCCGCTGCCACCTTCGCCAGCTTACCATCTAAACCATCGATCCCCCGCTTCTCCAACACAGTTATCACATCCTTGGGTATGTACATCGCATCGACGCGTGCATGAAGTTTCTCTTGTACCGGTACAGGAGCCGTGAGAGCGAAGTTGATGATGGAAAGGATGAGAAAGATTCCAAAGACTATGTCGTATCGCCGCATTTTTGTTGGTTGTGTTACGCCGATTAGACGATGTTACTGGCTGGGTAGTTAATGTAATTGTTCGGTATGTTCCGCTGTCAAAAGGAGAAGTATAGTCGTAAAGTCCGGAATAAACGAAAGTGAGCTGAAAAAATTGGAGAAGATAAGGGCGAATTAAAACTGAAGGAAAGGTACACGCACTATCCAGTACTCAGTCAGGTTAAGGTGAGCAAGGAGCTGGAGATGACATGATTTTATATTCGCATCATGCCAAGGCTATGAACAGGAGTACAGGATCGATATGTTAAATCACGTCAGATATAAAAAGTATCGCACCTGAGAAACAAAGTGGTAGTAAGCACATTGCCGATACCTGTGTTGGTGCCGTCGTCATCATCAAAGATCACCTGTGTAACTGTCTAAGTTAGCCATGTGTACCACGGGCAGTTCCCGGACCAGCGGCAGGGGCCGGCCGCCTGCCTTGCCAGCGCACTATGTACAGTGCTATAAGTTACTGCGACGGACTAGCCACCGCGGAGCGGGATAGTACCAGACACATGTGCGAAGGGCCAGGGACTCGGCCTGTCGAGCCTGCGTGACACGCTCACCTGTCACCCGTCTCCTAACTTTGAAGATAAGAGCCAGCGGGCCGAACCTTGTAGAGGCAGGTAAGGAGGTGGGACGGGCATGCGGTTTCGAGCCTGCCAAAGCTCTCGTCAGGGGGATACTGCTACCCCGACCGCCGTCCTTCTGAGTTCCGTTAGGGAGCCGACCAGCGCCACGAGGGGGTCGGGTTCTTGCCTACCCGAGCGAGCCGGTGGTACGGAGGGGCAAACACACGGGCTGGGAGCTTCCTTCCCAGCCAATCCAATGGGAATAAGGGACCTGGTATCCGCTATCCGAAGATCCACCGGAGTACTAGTGGCACCGGAATGTCATGTGTGTAGTGTAAGGAGCGCGTCGGGGCTAGCCGTGGAACGGAACGGACTTCCGCGACGGAGCGCCCGCCGTCACGTGTTGTTGTTGATATCCTTTCTTTCTCCTTTTCCTCTCGTTGTTCTTATCGCTTCGCGCGATAACGCTCGACATAACACACCCTTCAAGCCGCGACACAAGACACAAGTTGCCGGAAGCCGTACACTCCCTTTTTCATCCTATTTTAGACTTTCCTTTATGTAGCCACCTCCGAGGTCGCCGACACTAGACACAGCGCTCATGTTTATAAGATGGCCCTCCTACTCGTCGAGGAGGGCATCTATCTGTCTGTCTATCTATTATCCAATCTAGACATCTAATCCTATCGTTTTGACTTTCTATTCTTTCCTTTCTCGTTAGCGTGCCTTTCAGTCCTCGGTGATCGTCCGGTGGAACCGCTGTCAACACGATCTCGGCCGAGAACCTCTTTTCCCTCCCCCCCCCCCCTCTCTTCCCCTATTTGGACCACTCTTCCACACTCGCAGCACCCATCTCATCTACGCCACCTCATCATCGAGTTCTTTCGACGTCCCTTGTTTCGGCCGCTTCGGCAGTGGTAGATTATTCGAACCCATCCTATAGTTCCAGTCGAAGTTCGGGTCTGTCGACAGTCCTGGGTTCGGGTGCTGCACATGCTCCACCTAGTTCTCTTGGAACTGGCCAAACTTTATCAGCGACACCGGTGTTACTGGCAGCGGTGGCAGTTTCTTCAAATTCTTATTCATCAAATAGTTCCATCCGAAGTACGGGTTATCCGACGGGTTCGGTTTTGGCGCATCCACTCCCGTCGAAACATGGTCCGAGCCATACCCTAACGGCATTGGGGTGTACGTTGGCCCGTCCGGCCCATCATGCCACCATTTGCCTTGCGACGTCCCGGGCGCTGTCGCCGACGCTGGGTTCGGTGACGCATTCGGTTTCTGCACCTTCTTGAGGTAATTCTTGATGTAATCCACCGCCATCTTCGCCAGCCTATCCAAATCATCGTTCCCCCGCCTCTCCAACGCAGTTATCTTGTCTTTGGGTGTGTGCATCGCATCGACGCATGCGTGACGTTTCTCTTGTACCAGTACAGGAGCCGTGAGAGCGAGGTTGATGATGGAAAGAATGAGAAGGATTCCAAATAATATGTCGTACCGCCTCATTTTTGTTGGTTGTGTCGCGCGGATTAGACGATGTTGCTAATTGGATAGTTAATGTATAGTCCGCTGTCAAAACGAAAAGTGTAGTCGTAAAGTCCAGAATAGACGAAAGTGAGCTGAAAAAATTGGAGAAGATAAAGGGAGAATCAAAAGTGAACGAAAGGAATACGCACTATCCAGTACTCAGTGAGGTTAAGGTGAGCAAGGAGCTGGAGATGACATGATTTTATATTCGCATCATGCCTAGGCTATGAACAGGAGTACAGGATCAATATGTCACTTCAGATATAAAAAGTATCGCATCTGAGAAACAAAGTGGTAGTGAGCACATTGCCAATACCGTGTTCGCGTCGTCGTCATCATCAAAGATCAAAGATCACCTGTGTAACTGTCTAACTTAGCCATGTGTACCACAGGCGGTTGCCAGACCAGCGGCAGGCCGGCGGCCGGTCTTGCCAGCGCACTGCACTATTGGGTTTGACGAAGCCCGAAGGGAGCCGTCGCAGGGCAGGGATGTCTTAGCTTGAATCAGATTACATTTTACACGGGGTCCCTCTGCTTCATCCGTGACAGTCGTCCCTCCCTACCAAAAATACCTCGTTTTTCACCTCGAGGCGTTTACCTAGCGACTTGATTGCTATCGGATTTATATCGGCACGGTGACGCGTGCTCTTCACAGCGAGACCAATGGATCATGGTACAGTATGTCTTATAATACCCAGAACGCGCGCAAGTGCTGCTTCGGTTCCTAGAAGAGACAATGGCCTGTAGTAAACCGCGGGCAGAGTGGGACCGGGGATAAGCACAGGGCTTTCTTTTGCTGCGACGGAGTTGCCCCCGTTGCCACTACACACGACCCCCACATATCAAGCACTTCTCGCTACTTAGGGCCAGCTGACTGGTCTTTATTCTCTGATGTAAAATGCCTAAGCACAACGCGTGTAGCTATGCGACCGCCTCTGTACCTCGTTGTACGCGCTGCGGAATATAAATTCAGATTGAAAATAAATAAGTCTTATCTCTCGCTGGCTAAGCTTGCTATTCACTCTCGTGTTCTCGCTACAGCAGGTACATCCCGCAACCAAATGGTTGGCCGGGTGCTTAAAACCCATCGTTATTGCCAGCCTTGATTCTCACACTCAAATTTGTCTATCTAGCCTCCATATAACACAGAGCGCCGTCTAGAAATGCCATGAAATGCGGGTTAACACTGTACACCTGAACTTGAGCCGCATGGGTGTGTCGTCCGAAGCAAAGGTAAATACCACAATAGAAGGATGAGCTGATTGGGAGTACACAAGAAGAGGGTGAGAGCGAGGCGGCGACGATGACAACCGGACAGCGGTCCCGTGGCGTCGAACGGCAAGTAGTGAGGGAGCGAGAGCACACAGAAACAAATGAAGAAAAAGGGGAACACACTAATATTCGACACGATGTTCTCCTCGACAAGTCACGGTAGGAGGGCGGCCTTAAATACAAGGGGAGGTCCTACTACTCACGTCAGAGTTAAGGAGGCGGAGAAAGCTCGGAGATGTGCGGGTGTGCGTCAACGCAGCGCCGGTCGTACAGGAAAAGTAGAACATTATCATTATAAAGAAAAGTTGTTAGTACCTAAAAAAGAGTGACCGCGACTGAATACGAGGGGCGTACTGTTGCCGCAGTGTTGCTGCATGGTTACGACCAGAGTCGATCGTCGTCGTCCAAAGGTCGAAGAAGGAGAGAGGGAAGACCGTGGTGGCGGGAAGTGATGGAATTTGCTCGAGTTGTCTTGTGCAATGCTATACAGCAGCAGCAGTAGCCTGAGAGAGGGACGTTTGACTGGAAAAAGCCCACAAAACGTAACTTCACGTGACTGAAAGTGACAGCGTAGTTGGCCTATCACGCGATATCACGTTTCACGTTTCAGAAGCAGAGCTGTAATTATAAGCATCACTCTTCCCGCACAGGAATATGCTAAGGGTCGATTGAAGCGGTTGACGGTGGGCGTGATCCGCGGCGTGGGGCCGCGGGCACTGGCGAGAAACATGCACTGGTCGCTCCGTTCGCTCGCACTTACTAGCCAGCCACCGATTGCAAAGACGTACGCTCCGAACATGGACCACCCATCTCTCTCCGTGCTCTCATTTAACCCGCCTTCAATAATCACTGCCGCTTGTGTCACATAGTCCCCCCTGCCAGTGCCATGCACGCAGCCACACAGCCATACAACGGGTTAGTCATATCCAATGTCATACTGGAATGCCTCTAACACGATTGGAAACTCTTTGAAGTTCCCAGCCGGGGTCTCGAGGAGAGACTTGATTACAGCGACCGAAAACGATGTGTGGCCTACAGGGGGTCTGCGACGAGGGCGATGGTATGTCTTCTCATGCAAGGAGCGAGAAGTTGCGGGAATTACATGGTGAAATACAGGGTAGGCAAGTGGTAAATTGCGGAAACCTCCATCATGCACAGTGTAGTCATCATTTGGGTCTCACCAACCGCCTAATCTGTTCATAGGGTCAGAATACTGCCAAACGAAGATTCATAAAATCGGGTGCATCTATGTCGCCATCAGAATCGTAAACGCTAGGAGGAGAAACGTGAACTGACCAATAGTCTAATTTTAGATTCGTTCCAACACACCTTATTATTCAAGTCCATGTGGAGGTACACTATGTCTGCGCAAAAGGTGGTTAGAATCTCAAACTCGGAAAAACGAGGCCTGGATTTTACCATTATATTAATCATGAGGCAATTTTGACAAGCACTGGATTATGTTGCAAATATCGCTTCAGCAAAGCGACCAATTTGAGGGGGGTGTCATTACGCACGTTGACAACGCGGATCCATTCCGCATTCTCCTCAGCACTGAATACTCTCCATTCTCTCCGTACAGCTGGTTCTGAACATGGGGACGGATCATAGGAAAGTCATGTCAACTATGGACCAAGGAATGGCCGGAGCGACAAAAAAGGTTTTGCAGGCAAACATCTCTGGGCGACGGTGTTGTAAAACCGAGTGAAAGACCCCGGCTATATAGATATTGGCTTGACTGGTGGCACAACCTGAGATAAGAAGTCCAGAAGCGATTAGATTGTCTGAACAACGTTCGAAGACTGTGGTGTAAAATACGCAGTATTTTCGTGAACGCCTGGAAAGCGGCAAAATGCGATTTATCAAGAGAAGCACCTGGATAGAGACGCATCGTTGTTTGGGATTGTAAAAAGCGCCGGGACTCGATATGTTAACCTTGACATTCCTACAAGTCATTGAGGTAATGGTTGGTCTACGGAGAGGCATCAAAAGGCACTCAGCCCTTCATTTCCGAGACCAGTGGTCACTTGAATCACAAGGGGAAGGGGAAGAGTACTACGAAAATGATCAACGTACACTGATGAGAACGGTTCAGTTCCGAGTCGGATTGTGAACGTACCGGATTAGAAGTTGGAGACAGCGGGAATCTCCCTGCATATTCTCCATGCATTGGGTTCTCTGGAAGCAGGTTTGTTGGGTCCGTGACGCATCCATTTATGACTATTTGGAGTAATGAAGCCGTCGATGCGCAGCGAATTCCTTGGCGAATTCTTGGGACAATTACTAGGGCACAGAAGGCAAGATTAATCACCGAAAACCACGTCCATTTCCGGGTCGTGAATATCGGATAACACAACGTGAAAGGCCGCAATACAGTATTATCGGGGGAAAAGAACCGACTGCCATTGCTAGCGTTAGATGCAAGTTGGGAAGCGGCGAACTTTGAAAAGCGATGCGGTCACGTGACAACTAGAATATAGTAACTTAATTGAGTCCCAGCCTTGAACGAACTTACCAACCGCACCCGCTCCGCTACACCTAGACACCCACGAATACCCACTCAAATGGACATAAACATATTTTACAGATATTATCAAACAGGAGTCTGTACTACGCACGGGCGATACCAGGCCAGTAAGCACAATGTGTAGCCCCTCGGCCCCCACATTCCCGAGAACGATACAAAACTTCCCAAGAGCAGAGCAAGTCATGCCAAATGATCTCAATGATGTGAGGATGTATCGCAGTGCCGGGACCATGGCTGAAGACACCAACAGTTGTAAGACCACAGGTCACAAATTATTCAAAAATTTCCAGAATTCTTCATCGCTAAACTAAAAAAACATCAATTAGAATGTATATTTGAAGGTAGGCAGGAGAGTGAAGGACGGGAAAGAAACTTACTCCCCAGGGGCCAAGTAACCTATCGGCAGGCTGAAACTTCCTCTGGCGGATGACGACATTCCCAACATCGCTGCCAGTGGCGGTTCCGAAAATACGACGCAATTTCTTCGCCTTGCCTTTCGCTGCATAGGAGGTAACCCAAAGATCTCCCGGCTGAGAGTCCGCGCTCAACGACTGATCGTCTAAATGAAGCTCGGGATCCGTCACTACCACTCTGGGCTTAGCGGGCCTTGAAACGCCTCATCATCGAGCTCGTTCGACGACCCTGGTCTCAGCCGCTTCGGCGATGGCAGATTATCCATCCAATAGTCCCAGTCGAATTCCGGGTCGGTCGGCGGTCCCGGGTTCGTGTCCTGCACATGCACTGCCTGGTTCTCATGGGTCTGGACAAACTCTATCGGCGGCGCCGGTCTCACTGGTGGCGGATTCTCCATCAAATGGTTCCATGCGAAGTACGGGTTTTTCGACGGCCTTGGGTTCGGCTTCGGTTGCGGCGCATGCACTCCCGTCGAAACATGGTCCGAGCCATACCCTAACGACATTGGGGTGTACATTGGCCCATCCGGCCCATTATACCACCATTTGTCCTGCAACGTCGCATCTATCCCGGGCGCTGTCGGCGGCAGGCTCGATGCCGGATTCATCAACAGGCCCGGATAGGTTGTTGACGACGCTGGGTTCGGTGGTGCCGCGGGCACGTCGTTCTTCGACCCATGGTCAGAACCCGACAGTGCTAAGCTGGGCGACGCATGTGCCTCTGTCGACTTAACCGCTTTGCTCTGCTTCTCTAAGTACGCTTTTCTCCGCGCCTCGAAGGACTCCTTTCTCTGCTTTACAAAGTCGTCAAAATTACTGTACCCCCACGCCATCGAGGACCCTGTCGGCGACTGGCTGGGTGGTTCCATTAACAAGCCCGGATAGGCTGTTGACGACGCTGGGTTCGGTGGTGCCGCGGGCACGTCGTTCTTCGACCCATGGTCAAAACCCGGCAGTGCTGAGCTGGGCGACGCATGTGCCTCTGTCGACTTAACCGCTTTGCTCTGCTTCTCAAAGAACGCTTTTCTCCGCGCCTCGAAGGACTGCTTTGCAAAGTCGTCAAAATTACTGTACCCCCACGCCATCGAGGACCCTGTCGGCGACTGGCTGGGTGGTTCCATTAACAAGCCCGTATAGGCTGTTGACGACGCTGGGTTTGGTGGTGCCGCAGGCACGTCGTTCTTCGACCCGTGATCAAAACCCGACAGCGCTGAGCTGGGCGACGCATGTGCCTCTGTCGGCTGAACCGCGTTTCTCTGCTTCTCTAAGTACGCTTTTCTCTGCGCCTCGAAGTGCTTTGCAAAGTCGTCAAAATTACTGTACCCCCACGCCATCGAGGACCCTGTCGGCGACCGGCTGGGTGGTTCCATTAACAAGCCCGGATAGGCTGTTGATGACGCTGGATTCGGTGGTGCCGCGGGCACGTCGTTCTTCGACCCGTGATCAAAACCCGACTGTGTTGAGCTGGGCGACGCATGTGCCTCTGTCGGCTGAACCACGTTTCTCTGCTTCTCTAAGTACGCTTTTCTCCGCGCCTCGAAGTACTCCTTTGCCTGCTTTTTAAAGTCGTCTAAATTACTGTTCCCTCCCGCCATCGAGGACCCTGTCGGCGACTGGCTCGGTGGTTCCATTAACGGAGCCAGATTGACTGTTGTCAACGCTGGGTTCGGTGCTGGCGCCAGCATGTGGGTCTTCGACCCATGACCGAACCCCAGCGGTGCTGAGCTGGACAACGAATGTGCGTATGACGTCTCGACCGGTTTTTGCACTGTCTTGATCTTGAAGAACTCCTTCGCAAGTTTCACCTGCTTTGCAAAATTGTCTGAATCATCGATCC